>WAAE01007912.1:0-33369 GCA_013400495.1 Nicator chloris
TTTTTTTTTTTGTTCATAGCACTCAGCATTATGTATCAAGTAATATGATCAAAATGTAACTCCTATTACCTTCAATTGCAGCTGCAAATACCCAGAGCATTGGTAAATAAGCCCTTATGGTTTCAAATTCTGAGTCCAGAAAATGAGGGAAAATAATATCAGTGCCTAGCTATTAAATCAGAGACCATTGCAGTGGACTTCTGTTGGAGACAAGTTCAAAATCCACCTCTTTACAGCTGCTTTCAATGATTTAAATCATCAAACTTGTGCAGCTTTTCCTTAAAACCATTTCACTGTATCATTTTTTCCAGCAAATGAAGCAGCGATTCTGTAGGAAACAGCATATTTATGTAATCCTGATTCTAACTCATCTTCTGCAAGTTTCATCTTTTGAACTAGAAAAGGGTGGAAAAATGGAAAAAAACCTCCAAACCTCACTCCAACTAAAAATCCCCAAACAAACCTAAAACCAAAAAACAATCCCCAACCCCAAAACTTCCTTTGGGGAAAGACTGGTGTGATCATGTAATTGAACAGTTCTGAGATCTGTATACTCAGGCTGAATCCCTGTATTTCTTTAGTCTTGTGTTCAGTGCTGCAACTTTGATTTCAAGGCTGCTGTTTGGCCCAACAAGGCAATATTCAAAGGTTCTTTAATTTATTAAACACCTTAAGATGCCCTTACAAATGCATCTTTTTATCTTCTAAGTCACTATTACACAGCAGTGTAGACAACTGTCAAAAGCAAGACTGTTGTCAGCTGTAAAACTGTAAAATTGTGCACGGGATAGATTTTGTTAAAAATTTGTATGAGAGCTGTCAGATGTTTCAAAAAATGTACAGGTGTTTTCCTTGAGTATAAATGTTAATAGTTTAGATGGAATTTTCAAACTATGGCAACACTTTGCTATTGGAAACTTCTTTGGGTGAAAATAACTTCAATAACAAGATCTTTTCTTCACTTTGTATCTAGTGGAGCAAAGTCTGCTGGCATTAGGGCACAGCATGATGGCTGGTTAGAGCCTCTGAAGGCTCCAAGGAGAGTGTGGATTTAACAGGGCAGTAGGGTAGCAGTTCATTTGGACTCAGAGGAGTAAAGCTCGTGATTCCAGATCTATAAGCAGCTTTTGCTGTGCTCATGATGTGGCTAGGTAAGACACTTAATTGGTCAAGAACAGAATTTCATGGTGAGAATCTTAATGGAAGGAGTAGAGTTGCATTTCAGTACAGTTCAATTGGTTTCATAACTCAGGAATCAAGTACAGAATGAGGTTTAAAAACAGAAATAGGTGTTTTTTGTGACATTCGGACCATCTTCTGTATAACTCCCCATGTCACCTCTGCTACCAAGAAAATGTTGTTTACTTTTGTGGTTGCACAAATCAAATTCTTTTCTGCGTGTTTAAACAATGCGGCCATAACGTAACAAAACACATCCAACACAGGAAAAATCTGAAAACCCTTTTTTATTTGTAAAATGATAGTAATCATGTTACAGATCAATTTATAGCATGCTAAAATACTTCTAATTCATATAATTTCCTGAAACAAGACCACCAGTTGCACTCGAGGCTAGTTTATATCCTGTTTTGTGATGGTGTGAGCAGGATCTTGCTGAACAAGGTGGCTCAGATCCGACACTGCTGGGGTTGAGACCCTCCAGATGTTACTTGAGAGTGGTGTAAAAATCCACTCTTCCTTCCCCTGCACCAAAATGAATTAGCTCCTGAATTAATATATTTGTCTTTACTGCTGCACTTCTAAGGTTTTCCTTTCAAATGCAAAGAAACATTAGATAAAGCCTTGGAAAAGGAGAGGGAGAAGTTTGGGGGTTTTTTTGTTTTTTAAGACAAACTGTTTGGATAATGACAGGGCTTAGCCCACAAAAACAGGCTGGATCTTTGGAGGAAGGAGGCAGGCTATGTCTCTGTTTGTTTAGTTCAGCAGAAGGCATTCTCCTAAGCTGAAATGCTGCTTTTAAATTTTGTTCCAATTTAAGGCCTTCCATGCCATGATTGATGTTGTCGCCGGTTCCTTTTCCTAAGCTCCTTTTATGTGCACAGCTGTATTCTCCAGGATAAAATCTCCTTAGAGGATAAACTGACGTGGCCATATCTCAGTGTGAAACAGTATCAGTGTTTTTGTGATGTTAGTTTTATCTCATAAAAATAGTGGGAGTGTAAAGCATTGATAATAGAGCAAAGAATGTAAAACCTTTATAGTGGAGAAACCAAATACATCCTTTACCGAAGAACATACAAGAAATACCTATTGACCAACCATATTCTCTATTCAGCAGTTACCTACAAATGATAGAGCACTTTCAAACACATCACTTGGCTTTTGAATGCCCCTCAGAATATTACTGGTGGGTTTTCTTCTCCTGAAGACTGCAGCAAGTTATACATTTGTTTATCGTACTCTTTTCATACAGGCAAAACAGCTGGTGGCATAAGCAGACACAGCACTCTTCAGAGTTGCTTAGTCTGTTTTAATTAGAGGAAAGCTGTCTGGGACAGACACTGTTTTTCTCTAAGCATGCAGGGTTTTTGTTTTGGGTTTTTTTTTCCCTGCATTTAAAAAAAATCCATTGCTTGTGTTAAAACACATTACAAATAACAGATGACATACACTTTTTCATTTATATAAAAAAGCCCCAACAATCTGTAGTTCAGTGTAAAATGATCACTGGTTAATAACCATCTTTGAAAACAGAAACCTGAAGCTCTCAGATGAGCATGCATTGAAAATAAAATGTCAACAGTCTGAAAAGATTACTGTTTTGTAGGGTTTGCTTTTTTCTGATTTCTGGAACTTCTACAGACCACTGAATTTTAATCTCTGAATATTCATTCATTGTTAGGTATGGCCAACACTTGATTTTTTTTTTTTTTTAAAAGAATGTTTAGTTGAAACAAAGTTGGGAGGCCTTGATTTGAGTGTTTGTGGGTGTGCATTAGAATGGGGCTGGGGGAACACCAGAACACGCAAGGTCTGCGAGTGCTGTGTGGCTGTGCTAAATTGTTACCATGACACTGAATAATAGTGAGGTGATGAGCTGAATTTCGAATAGCAGGAATGGTGCCAAGCAATCCTTGTCTCCTGCCAGTGAGACATGCAGAAGTATTCCATGACGAAACCTTCTTCTTTTTTTTTTTTTTTTAATGGATCTGGGTTGTCCTGCAGCTGAATAAGTTTCAGATGAATTGTGCTGAGAAGGAAGCTGGGCAGGGCAATATATTCTGGCTCTTTCAGTAATGTGCACATGGCAAGCTTGCTTTAGGATGTAAGGATATTCTGAAAAGTAACAGCAGAATTTAGGCTGTAACAAGCCCCACCTGTTCTCCCCAGCTTCTGCCCTCCAGAAAGTAGCAGAGGTTCACTCCTAAAATGAAGTGCTCAGGCTTGATCAAGCCTTTTTCCTTACCTGGAAAATCAGCATCGTTAAGAGTTTTAAATTAAAATTCCATATAGCACTTGGATAACCTGGTAAGATTTCCTGTTCAAATCATAACCTGCTGGTTTTTATCCTCTCATCCTCTACCTCTGCCACGGCATTGGGTTGCTGGGTACCTTAAATTTCTTACTTATGGTGGTGAGTTACATGAGGTAAAGAGAACTTGATACAGAATGTTGGGAAGATGAGATCTCTGGATAACAGCAAAGTGGATCTGTTACTCTGCCACTGACTCAGGTTGCACCTGAAGGGTGAAAAATGCCACCTTGTGTCATCCTTGTCTGATAAAACTTCGTAGTGGCAGCAAGTGTAAGAACAGGTTTGGCACATTTTCACTACATGAACCAGTGTCTGATTTCAATGATCAGTGAGATGATAGCTTTCAGGCTTTGTCTTAAGCCTGCACTTTTAAAATACAGATGTGGGACTAAAAAAATTAACTTACTGTTTCTATCTGTGAGGTTTTGTCTTTGAAGTTCTTACCATAGGTGAAACTGCAGCTTCATCAGTGCCACAGTGTCCAGCCACCAAACAAACCAACTGGTCATGGCACAGCCTGGCCAGCAGAACTACCCACACTGCCACATCCTGCTTGGATGCTGGGATTGCATAGCTGTATTAACCTCTGCAAATTAAGGCTTCATCAGCCTTCTCCACGAAGGATTGATTTCTTATGACAGAACTAGTTTTTAAGAATGAGATTTGAAAAGGGCTGCTGCCCACACAACCATATTTTCCCCAAGGTTACGGTGCCACAGGACTGTATGGGAAGAGTTTGGACTAGATGGAAAACACACAAGGTCTTTGTCCTCAGAACTAAAGGTCTTTGTCTTCAGAACAGAAGAAGTGACTTTGTGTGGCCTGTCACAATGACTCAGACTGGAAAGGCAGATTCACACTGCCTTTGACATCCCTACCAGGCAACAACAACGGTGTTAATTTTGGATGGAAAGTTGAAAGCATGACTGAAATTTACGTGAGCTGTGTTTGGCCTAAAGCTGATTTCAAGAGTATTAAAAGTTCAGGTAAAGCACTTCAAGAGACACATGGAATGATGTGCTTACAATAGCTCTTTGCTTTTACAATTTGGTGCATGTCTTTCCTTTCTCTGAGGTGAAAATAGCTCAGCCTAAGGCTGGACTTGGTGTTGCTCTTTGTGGTGATCTCAGCTCAAGTCACACCTTCAGTTTTGTCCCAAAGAGAAAATAAAGTGAAGTCTCATATCGCTCCTGAAAGAAAGAGGGAAGGATGGCTGCTGATGTCCAGTAATGATGAAATATTTTTAAGATAAATATCCATTTATAAAAAGTCTAAAAGTTAAAGTTCACCACATTTTGTCTGATGTGGTGTTCAGAATCAAAGCATGTCAGAGATACTTAAAACAACTATCCATGCCTCTGCCTTTCCTTAAGGAATATAATTCACTGCAAATCCCTCAATGCTTTGGACATGTTGAAATGGTTGACCTTTCCAGGACAGTTTCTCTCCAGTTTCATTCCTTTTATTCTTTACAGAGCTGGTACGGTGGAGGGTGGGAAGAGGGTGGAATATTTATCATTTGCTCAGATGAGAACTTTTCATGCCCACCACACAGGTGAAAGGAATAGTTTCAATCTGAGGAAAACCAGATTCTTGACTGCTGGAGAGAAAAATAGACAATTTTTTTTTTAGCAAAGAATGAATTATTTGTTTATCTTGTTCATTAAGAAACAGAGCTTTGTTATAGAATTCCTTATCAATAAGTAGTACTTAAAGACACATAAACTGCTATCCAGAATGATCTAACACTGGTTGCTGGTAGCCTCTAATAAGAAAAGGTTTTAAGTCCCTCCTTTATCACCTTCTTCAACTGACCTGCCATTTAGGTATTTCCTTATGTTAGTCAACGCAGTTAGAAATTTCACTAAGTTCTTTTTCATTAGTCTTGCCAGCAATACTACCATTTTCAGCTCAAGAGCTTCAGCTTGTGGCTGTAATTGAACAAGGAAGTGGATTTCCAGTGGTGAGAGGTGGTGGGGAGTTTGCAGGACCTGTGTAGGACAACAGCACTTTGGATCCTGGTGCAAAGGTCAAACACACGTTGGTATCTTCTCTGGAAATGCACGGAAGGCAGCCAAAGAGTTCGAGCAGGAGAAATCCCCCCAGGCCCTTTCTGTTCCGCTCTTGGGGAGGATTTCCCCTGCATACGAATGAGGATGTCCAGTTCCTTTAGTTTCAACCGATTTACTGTCTTGAGGGATTGCACCTGGATAGGAGAGGCTTGCCAGGCAGGGAACAGGATTGGTTGTTAAATGTGCAGCACAGCATTAACCCCTCGTGGCTCCCACACACAGAGGGGCTCCGTGGTGAATGGTTCCATACCATGAACTGGAGGGCATTGCCTGCATGTAAACAGGTGCCCTGAGCTGCTGCAGAGAGGATGAAGACACCCACTACAATGAATTTATTAAGAGAGCTGGAAAGCTTTTAGTACTAAAGCAGCAGGAGTGAAGCAATGTAGCAATAAAGGAACACAGGAAAGGTGCCAAGTACAGAAAATGCAAAGGGTTCAAAAATGAAGTAATGAGAAGTACTGAGAAAATGTAAAAAGGGAAGAAAGAGACAGCAGGAGAAGTGATAAATATGAAGTAAAACCTTTATGATATATGGAGTATGTTATGTAAGGGAAAAATCTGAATTTGATGAGATTATGTAAAGCAAAAGATTTCTTTAACAGCTGAATTTATTCATCTGCACTTTACCCCACTTTCTTAAGAAACTCCAAAGAAAGCTGCACAAGCAAAAAACTTCACAAACCAACCCTAGCTTTCCATTCCCTGTGATGGATGCCAGCTCTTCCCTTAAAAAGGCGTGCACAGCACAATGCAAACACCTCTGGTGGGATATTTGGGCTGGTTGCTGATAATGTTTTTTTTTTCTCATAGGGCAGCAATTTAGACAAAGGGAAGCCTGCTGTACAGTGAAAAGGGCTGAACATAAAAGAATACTGCACTCTAACAAGCAGCGTAAGGATTTTTACAGCCCCAATAACAGAGAGAGTTCGGACTTTTCTGCCCAGCTATCAGCAGCCGTCTCCTGAGAACACGGAGAGCGCTGCCCAGGGATTAATTATAAACACGCAGCTTGACTCGCAGGCATCGCAGAGCCCCTGCAAGGTACAGATTGCTGTTGGTACGTAGGGCACTGCCTGGGAGCGTCCTGGAGCTGACGAAAACGCACACTGGAGCCATGAATCAAACTCGGTCATGTGACGGAGGGGAGGTGCTGCGCTGGCTCCCAGCCAGTGGCAGGAGCTGATGGGTGGAACGAACGGGGCATAAAAAGACTAACATGACTAACGGATCCTGGATGCGTGGTACCTTTATTTGGATCTACAGGAATGTGGGCTCTAGCAGTTCTGCAGCTCTACCAGCCTCTTGCCTGACACTGGAACTGCTGCTCACAAAGTAGAATCCTGCTGCTCTTTGGTAGGAAGGATAGAGAAAGAACATGGCCTGCATTTTGAAGGTAAATCTCTATCTGTTGCTTGAATGCATTGTTAGAGAGCCCCTCGCTGCTCAGAGGCATGGATTTGGTATAGTCCTATTGCATCTTCGTTGTCTTTTTGAGTACTGGCTTTGTTTGGCAAGTGAATATGGAGAGATTCTGCAACGCACAGCTGTGCTCTGCTTTCCTCTGCCATTCTTTCTCTTTTTCCCTGCATTGTCAGAACTGTGAGCTAGCGGGAAGAGAAGTGTGTACCGAATAATGGGAGGGGGGAGAGGGGCTCTGGTTTGTCTCAGCTGACTTTGTCTATGCTGAATTCCTTCAGCAAAAATAGCATTTGGGCAACAGACTTCCAGTACAAAGGACAAAATGGGCAACTTATTTTCTTTTTCTAACCATGCAGCATTTACTGCTCTTAAAGCAACGGCTGCAGATGTCCACAGCTGTCCCAGCTGCTCCTTAAGCACACACTCCCCTCCTGAATCTGCTCCACACAACTATACTTAGTATTTAACCAACTTAGTATGTAATTTTCTAATTAAGCAACCTATTTGATAGCGGGTTTTCCCCCTTCACGCCAGCAAACACAAGCATAAACTTACCGCGTGATCACATGCTTTCTCCAGCCTGCTTCCCTCGCCGAGGTGAAAGTGTTGGGAACCCTCATGCCGTGGGGATGGAGGGAGCATCAGTAGCGCTGGGATTGAATGGGAGGGGAGGAGGCGGAAGTGCGGTCGGGCGAGAACAAGCAGCGTTTGTTTCCTTGCAGCGCTGTCACTCGCAGGGAGTCACTCTCCTGTGCCTGGAGTGCTCAGTTTCAGATCCATTTGTTACCTGGTCTGTTTCAGAGACGGTTGTTATCTGCCTTGCTGCTTTCTGGGCATACTTGGAGTATATTTGCGCTTTGTTTCTTTTAGCAAGTAAAACTGATCTGTGAATTCTTTGTTATTTGCAATCTGATCTTTTGGCATAGAGTTGATTATCTCAAACTTTGGGGATGGCCTGTCACAGCACTTGTTTTCAGCATATTAACGAAGTGGATAAATTGCAAAACTTAGAAACAGCTTCTGGATAATGAACATTTAGGCGTCTGCACAAATCCAATCCTTAGCACAACTTTTGGCCATTCAACTTTGAAAAAAAAAAAGATTTTGCTGCACTCTTTTTCCTCATTCATTCTTTCTCAACTAGTGCGTCTGTGGTATATGGATGTTTTTTGAGTTGTCTGTCTTGTAGGTTGTGGTAGCTTAGGTTAATAAATATGGCAAAGTCTGCTGCAAGTGCAGAAACTTCCCTGAACTAGCAGGTTCTGCTTGGAGCTAGGTGGTAACCAACACCTTTAGTCAGACAGCAGTAATGCAACTGAGAGTTGAGAAGATGTGAGCTCTGTGAATGGAGCCTGGCTTCACAAAGAGTAGCATGTGCACTCCTGTTTAAACACTCCCTAAATGACTTAGGTTGGATCTGCCAGTGATCCAGAAAACAGACTTTTTTTTTTTTTTTTTTTAAATTCTGTGGCAAGATCACATGCAAAATTTTCCTTTTGGCCATAAGAGTTAAGTAAGAATCCTTTACAAGACAATTCCAGTGTCTCTTTTGCTCTCCTAATTGTTTCCTCTGCAGTCTGGTGACACAGCCTGCCACACGCATGACTTAGAGTTTGAATTATAATGCAGTGAAAACCTTCTGTTTGCCTGGGCCAGGACCTCCATTTGGTTGTTATTCTGATGGTTAAAGCAATAGATTGTTTGGTATTCCTTGACAGACAGCCCTCTTCCAGCTTAATTCTTAATCTTGTTAATACAGGCAGGTGCAAGGATAAAAAGTGAAACAGATATGAGAAGATTAGCATTGCCATAAGGCAAGCTGGATTTTCTCAGACAAACATCCTACAGGAGTGATTTAAATGTCTAGCTCAAGATACTTAAGTTTTTAATGTAACGTCTACAGCTTTTTCCCTAACAAGGAAATTCTAAATAATGTGTGTATTTTGACATGACACTAGGCTCATTCCTTCCTGAAAATATCAATCTGTTAGCTATACCCTTCTCCTTTCCCTAGGGTTTGCCCTGAGCTTGTGTGGAAATGGAAAAAAACCCCAGAAATCTGTAGGTACAGATTTGAAGTAAGTGGTGGCACATTGGATGGGAAGCCAGAACAACAAGTGTGTCCTTTCTACTTCAGCCCCGAGTGTCTCTCTGACTCTGCCTTGTGGCTTGCCCTCCTCTCTTCCTAGATTTTTAACCCCCTGACAAAGATGTTGAGACTTGTTGCATGTTGGAGTTCCATGTGAGTGAGAGTTTACAGACACCTCTATCCAATCGCATTTATATTAAAGTGCAAAGATTGGGGTGGCGGTTAATAATTAACTGGAGTTACTTAGAGTGGTTAAGAGCGAGTTAGATGTATCACCTTTAGATGTGAACATCTCCTTATACTATGACTACTGCATGAAATAATCTCTGTGTGCAGCCTGTGCAAAAATGCTTTGGAAGGGGATTCTTCCTAAGGGTGCCTGCTGTCTCTCTGGTGTTTGTTGTGCACTCTTCCTAGGTAAGAGTGATGGGACTATTACCAGTCATGGCTCCAGAAACTTTGTCTTCTGGTCAGCAGTGGGGCATTCCCAGTAAAACCAGTGAAATTATTTGTATTCTCTCCCCTGTTAAAGAAAAGCAGGGAAAGATGCAAGTTCTGAAGTGCATGATGTATCTTTATTTTCTCTGTCATGACTTTAAAAATCATGGCAAAATAGCTGAGTGAAGTGTAGGCATTTTTTTGGAAGCAAACAGTTGATCTTATGCTTGTTACTATGGTAGCTGCATGTAACCTTGCCAGCTACTAGATTAGCAGTAGGATAGTTAGATCACTAGTTATATAGTCACTCTTGTCCCTAGTGATATTGAAGTCCATAAGTTCCACTATATCAGCCAGTGACTCTTGAAAATGAGAACAGATTCCACTCAGTAAATTACTTCCTACTCCACTTCCTGCATAATTGAAAAATAATACTTCAAAGTATGTGATATCCTGCAGTGAAGACTGGGCCGTGATATTTTGAAGCAAATAGGACAGGTAACTTGGTTTGCACACACTGCAGTTTGCATGAGATTGCCTTACCCTGTTCCCAAGCTCTTCTTTTTCTATGGAAGTTTTGAAGAAGATGATGGAGATGGGTTATGTTGTCATCCGAGCACAATTTTAACGGTGTAGGCTTAACATGGTAGAGCTTAATAAATAAACCCCTGTATGGTGGGCCTGTACAGTGAGGACTAAGCATGAAATCTAGGAAGACACTTCCTTCTGGTTTGTGTGCTGTGTATTTACTGTGCAGTGAACAACAGAGGTTTCATGTGCCTGGGGGCTGGATGTGACCTTCTATCAACAGGGATCCCAAACCTGCAGTGAAACTGTGGTCTGAATATTATTTGCATAATAGGAGGCAATGTTCTTATTACCACACCTGATTGAGGGTACTCTCAAAGTAAGCAGGTGGCCAACTAAAATTCATAGCCTCTTTAATATTTTAAAATCTAATTTAAGGATAGAAAGAACTGTTTTGCAAAGCATAACTTAACAGGTTTCAAACAAACAAAACCCTTCAGCACAGGCTTGTAACTCTTCTGCAGGATGCTGTCAAAGTTGACAGTACCTGTGTGTTCATATACATTTCTTTTACATGCTTCCTCTCCATGGTTATCTCCACTGGTTTAATTAAATTCACAGGTTGCATTTTTCCCTTAGTGCTCATGGTGAACTGTTTTTGGCAGGAATTGGCTTTCAGAGTTTTTTTCAGAGTTTAATGGCCTATGTCTGATTGGGGTCTTCAGACACCACAGTAATACAGATAACATTACTATCTAGGGGCATATGCTCCATCTGCACTTTTGAGACTAAAATAGCAAAGCTGATCTCATTACCTTGAATTTTTCACCCTGGCAAGTAGCTGTTCAGAGGGGAGAGGCAGAAGGTCTGAAAGGATCTGATCCCAGTGTTTGGATGCTTGTAATCTTGGATATTTAGTTATTAATTTTTTTTAACCTCTAGTGTAGATACTTCCTCCCAAGTTTCTGTATCATCAAAAGCATGTTCGCTGTTTCAGTCTGCTCTGATGTGCAGGGTAGGCAATGAGTCTCACCATAATTCTGTTCTCTACTAGAGATTTGCAGGATGCAAGCATTTCCATAGAATTGACCTCTATATCCTGCTTGAATCAGGTCCAAGGTAATTCACATTCTGCCTTGAGTGCTAAATTGACTGCAGCAATGTTTATGCATGGCATCCATCCGTTTTCCTGTGCTGAGAGTTGTACTTGGATCCCGTTTGATTCTCATGTTGTGCTCTCTCTTCTGACATGACAAGAGACGGAGAGATCCTTGGAAAAGGAACAAGAGTGACCTCCCCTCCATATGGGAGGATGCTGCACTGATGGGTTCATTTCCCAGCATGTGCTGCCTGTTTGCTGTAATGTGAGCTCTCTCCTCAGCCTGTCTTAACCTGATGCACAGTTCTGTGGGCTGCAGCATTTCTCTTGTAACTAGAATCATTGCTAGGATTAAATGGTTGTATCTCTAGGGAGGGAAAGTGTAAATATGCAAAAGTGCCCCTTATGAGACACCTAAATGAGCTAAAAAGTAGTAGGTGGATGCAGCAAGGAGTTCCAGAGAAGAATCAGGATTTCTGGGGTAATAATCAGTTTTTTTGTGGATCATTCCTTCCTTATTTGTTATGGATTAATGTTCCCATACTTTTTCACTCCACCCAACAAAACTGGCAAAACTTCATTTTTAATTCTTTCTAATGCTTCTTTATTGGATATTTCTATTATTTCTATTTTAAATAAATTTCTTACAATTACTCTGTTTCTAAATAAAATACTTTTTTTTTTTTTTTTTTGGTTCTACATTGTTTACCTCTATATTGCTCCAAAGTAAATGAAGCTGCATTAATGAACCTGCCAATGTGCAGGGCTAGGATTTGCTGTGGTTCAGTGATGCTTAATTACCATGTAAGATTTTATGGAGTACAGTACATGGAATTTCGTGGTGTGTTTTTTTGGTATGTTCACTTCTTGAAAATTTAAGGAAAATTTAATTCTGAGAAGTATAAAACCACTTTTCACTCTCACTTGCAATGACCTTAAACTAATTATACTTTAAGGATAATATATTAGCCCCTTCCCAGGAAGAGACAGCATCTAGTCAGTCCAGTTGTACAAGAGGACTTGCTTTGGTTGAATGAATTTGATTTTGATGCCCATGTTGCTAAACCAAGAAAACCTCCAGTTTTCAGTGTGCTTCAGCTGGTTTAAACTGGAGATTTGTGTCTGATGTGGAGGTGTGAAAACTAAAACCACAAAACCAGCATGAAATTACGATGTGTCTTACACATTTAAGTAGTTATTTGATAAAGCAGTCATGGGGAAAGGTTTTTGTCTTGCAGTTCATCTTCAAACAAGCATGTGCCACCCAGATGTTTTGGGCTTCCCCCTTGCCAGGGGCACACTGTCTGTGTGCTGTTTGAGCAGCCTGGTTTAAGGAAAGGTGTCCCTGCCCAAACTGATTTGGCTGAATTGTGCAGTTGATTCTGTGATTCTATGATTATCATGGGTGTGGAATCGCATATTAAAGGGAGTTGTCTCAAAATGCAGCCACTTGTAGGCTTGTGCATGAGCTTGGTGATTTATATCTTGTTCGTTTTTTTCAATTTCAGTTTTGAAGTGCTGAATGCCAGATAACTTGGCATGTCAGATTATGCCATAAACCATCATAGAAAGCAGTGAGTTGGCATTGAACTTTGACATAGGACGGATGTGCTCTTACCTGTTTCTAGTGACGTGGCAGCAAAAAAAAAAAGCACACCTTGTTTTCTTGCCAATCATTCATGATTAATTAAAGGGAGTGTGAAATGCAGCTAAAAGACCCCACATTTTAGGTTTTAATCACAACTATCACAACATCTGTGTGGTTAATTTAAAAAGGCAGAGCTTTCAGCATTTTGTCTGTTCCTTTGCCATGTTTCATTCCAGCAGTATCTTATGTGCCTTCCAGAAGTGTAATACTGGACATGGTGATCTTTCCAGGATGTTGTCTCATCTTTTCCCAGGAAAGCAGTATCTGTGCAGCAGATTGACTTTTTTTTTTAAGAGGATTTTTTTCTGTGTCTGTGGCTTAAGGAGGAAAAAAGTTTTCTCTGTGTTTTCTAGGAAAGGAAAGGTCAAATGCTTACACATTAAATGGAAAATTAATTTATCTTCTTGGTGGCTAATGGGTACATATAATTTTTGAACCTATCTGCTCCCCAGAGCAGCTTCTATCATAATAGAAAGAGCTATTTTGTGCAAGAAAAATTATTGATTTAAATTTATTTTGGTTTTTTATTTTTACTTTCATATATTAAAAAGATAATTTGTTTTGTGGTTCTTATCCATGACACTTTCCCAATACTTTCTTCTGCCTATCAGCTGCTCTCCATCCATATTCAGCTTCATAGCACAGAGGTTGGAAGTCAGCACATAAATAATGATGAGAGGTAGAGGTGTGTTTTATCTTACTAGTGATTGAGACTTCTCTGAGACCTCTGACCAGGAGCTAGGAGAAGTTGATCTTTGTGGAGATCTGTAAACAAGGTGGATAAAGGCACCTCCATTTATTGGATTTATTCTCAATAAATAAGGCAAAACTCTGCCTTGGGCCTGCATTTCTTAAAGCTGAGGGAGCAGTTGCCTTGCTGTTGTCAGCATCAAATACTCATATGGAATGAATTTGCTGTTGCTTTGGAGGAGAAGCTGCATCTGCTGCATTTTTTGTGGTGGTTCTTGTAAATAACCTGTGGACTGCTGAGAGAAGAACGGCCACTGCTTTTCCAGTAGCTTCTTTGGTTTTTGTATGGGAAGTGTAAAAGGAGAACGTGTGACTCTAATGTGTGTTGTGTTCCTGAATCTGTGGACAGAATAAATTATGGCTGGATAAGGTGAGAATTGCTTTGTGTGATCTCAGAAAATGTTAAATATTCAGCTGACTGTTCTCTGTAGTCCCCCCTGCCCCTTCAGGAACATCCTATGTTTATGCAAATATTGCCTTTACATGGTTACATACCTGCTTTTGATAGCAGTGTCCCAAGTTATATTGAGTAAGATATCCTTATGCTGGTGCATTCATACACTAAAATTATGAGTACAAAATTCATATAAATGGGATTTGTATTTAAAATAATGACAGTTATTTTGGTTCTGATTATTTTAGTAGAAGCACCTGAAAAATACGACAATTTTTGGTTCATATATTTGAAAGTGGATGAAATACCATGCTGGATACTCTTTTCCATATTTACTATTGAGAAGAACAAAGGTGAGGCAGGAACTGAACTGGAAGGGTTTAGGGGATGAGGTCTTGTAAGTGATACTGTTCAGGAGCAATGGTTGATATGATGTAAAGGCAGTCCTGTTAAGCAGTTCTAGTTTACCTGCATAGCACATGCTATTTTTAAATTAACATTTAAAATTAACGTGGGAGCACTACACTTGCTAATAATTAAATGAAGCAGTAGCCTCTTATGAGAGATATGTTTTCAGCAATTTGCATTAACAATAGGCAGAGGAATGCTGGCCTAGGCAGGTAGGACAGCAGGTGTGGAACGATTGGATGTCATCAGAAAAAAACATGTTTATTTCATGGGAACAGCAATTTGTACAGAAGATATGTGAATGAATTATTTATAGTTCCTGTCTCTTCTAGTGATGTGTTCCTTGCCGTGTTGGTTTGGTGTAGGATGGGGTATCTTATGTTTCTTTCTTAAATTCTTTTCCTTAAAACTGTATATAATCTCAATACTAGGAAAAGTTTGGCAGGGCTTTGGCAAAGAGAATATCCTCCTGAGCATGTAACAACACGAGACTTTGTTCCATGAGGTTTGGTGACTTAATTCTAAATAGGAAAAGCCAGAAACCAAGTACCAATAATTTTTTTCTTCTAAGTTTCACAACCTTTTGCTAGCCATCAGCTTGTAGTTGCCTCCAAATCTATTTTTTTTTAGCCAGATCTCAATTATTTTCTTGGAATGAGGGGCTGCCATTACATTTAAGAAATAAGTGTTAGAAATTAACCTTTAATAAGTTTTATAAATTAACCTTTTAATATACACAGTGGTAGTATTACTAACCTGTTGAGGCCTGTAGAGTGCTTCTTTGTGTACTTTCAATAATTATTACATTATTTTATATTAGATTATAAAATTTTGTGCTTGTGGTTTATGTATGTACTCATCAAAATTTCTATGATCTGGCTCTTCTCCATAAGTGGAAATCACTTTATCTTTTAGATTAATTCAAAAAGACTAGAAGGCTTCTGTGTTTTGATGTGTTGTGTTCTGCTGTGGGATGCAGTTACACCAGAATAAAGTTTCTATAATTTTTTTTTTGTTTGATTTGTCAGGAGACTGAATATTTTAATTCCAGGTTATGTGTGTCCACAAGGGGGCTTAAGTGATTATTGAAATTTCTTATAGTTTTACTAAACTTCTCTACCTCCATCCTCTGAGCCATGTTGATAAGTTATTTACAAGTTACTTCATGTCAGCTGATCTGTTACAGTTTTCCTGTGTTTACATTCAACTCTGACAAGCTAGCCAGGTTAAAATCAGCTGTTAACAGAAGAGAGCTTTCTATTAGTGTTTCTTATGTGGAAACAAAAAACCCCAACATTTAAAAAAATGGAATGGAGAATGAGACTGACTCATTCTGTGGGATCCTTGGGAGCTGTGGAATGTGTAATGTGGGGAAAAAACTAGTGGAAGACACATCTTTAGTAACTGGGCAATAGAAGTTTTGCCAAAAGACAAGCTTTGTAACTTTTTTCCATATGATGATGGAGAGAACTTCAGACGGGCTGTCTGTGTGTCTCTCTATTCCTTTTCTTTCTTTTTTTTCATTTTCTTCTATGGGGAATAAAAATATTTTTACAGTAAAATTAGCTTTACCCTACTAAAAGTTTTTCTTGAGAATGGCAGTGGGAAGAGAAAAGAATACTCCAAACCAGAGAGAAGAAATGGCACCTTTTGGGGACACTTGTTGAACAGCATCCTTGCTTTATTGTGCATGTTCTCTCAGCCAGCGTTAAGCTCTCTGTACCTGTTACAGGCCTAGAAGTCTGTCTCTGCTGTTCACAACTCTTATTATGAAATGAAATTTATACTATGTTTTTGCTTTGTTTGCTGCCACTTGCCCATTCATATATCATTAAACCAATTAAGGTATCTTAGTGGTTTTACCGGCTCACTTAAGGTGAAAACCGAGAACTGAGGACCTGGAAATGCCACCAAAGCTTCCCCCATTCTAACCACGCTCCTCTTGGGAATCCTACCTAGGGAGGCTCAGTCTGTAACCGCTGCCTTACCCAGGAGCTGGCTGGGTGGCAGGGCGGCTGTGTGAGCCGGCAGAGGGGCCGTGGGCGCCGGGCTGTGGCCCGGGGAGCAGCACAGCTGCCCCTCCCAGCACCGCTCTGCCTCACGGGCTGGCGCCTCTGCCGCCCACCTCCCCCTCTGTGGTGCAGCATAGCTGCTACATAAACTGAAAGTGGGACTGGGTTGCAAGAACTCTTTTTGCTTGCTTGAGTGTTATTTTTAAGATGAATTAGTTTCTTGAGTATTGAAGGCTTGCATTTGGCCCAGCGGAGAAGGTGGTGCAAGTTTGAGAGAGTAGCCTAGAAGGGGTCAGGAAGTCTTTATGAACTTCCTACTAGCAAAAGACTCCTTCAAGAGTAGGAGCTCATTCTGTTAGTAGTGATTGCTTGCCAGTGTGTAGGCAATAAACCCAGACTGGATCTAGCCACTGTTTAAATGGGAAGTTCTGTAGCAGAAATTCAGCTTTATTCTGTGTAGGCCCTGCTGCCCTGAGTTACACAGGAGGCAAGGCCCCTTGCATAGTTTGATAAATTGGTGCCTGCTAAGTGCTGGAATGTGGTTTTAGTGTGCCTAGAATGGAAAAAAGGGTGTGTTCCATATTTCTTGTGACCCTGATGGAGGTCATTCTTTGTCCTGGGCTTGTAGTACCTGTATAACCTTTCCCAGGTGGGCTGGTTCCATGCTGTCCAACTTTGCTATCTTTGGACAATGCCCCTGGGCCATCTCCATGCCCACAGGTGCCACCACCTCCTCACCTGCAGCCCTGCACTAACTCCAAGTACCCCAAAGTATTTGCATTCTTAACTTCCACACTTGACTGAATGTAAGCCAAATTTATTTAGGAAACAGTAGTGTGTTCTAATGGCACTAATGCTGTAGTTTTAGAAAGTAATTGTACTCAAGCAGCCTTATATACAGTTAGTGACTCTGTTCAATCTATGCTTTTAGGTCCTTTATTTCTTCAGATACAGTCTCTTACTCAGCAAATGTGTGTATATCTATATGCTTAAAATGTTTGTTCTTTTACGCTTCCTGTTTCTGCAGTTCATAGATTTTAGTTCTATAACTCTCCCAGCCAAATTTTTTTAATTAAGAGCATGATCACCCATCATTGGGTCAGTCGGAGCTTGGGGAAGCTATTCAAAGTCCACTCTACTTCACTATGTTTCATAATGTGGCCAAACAAGACTAGACAAAATTTGTCCTTGTTGAATCCTATGAGAACAAGAGACAATAGTGTCTGCACTGTAGGTGGTCTTTATTGAAAGAGTGATGCTTGTCTGACAAAAAATAGTAGAATTGCTTGTGATCCTGTATTGTGCTGGATTCCGAAGACATTTTGTTTCCCTTGTTTTGCTAATTGCCATCAGTATTCCAAGTTTGACCGCTCATCTAAAAGGCCATGTGTTAGTTCCTCTGTGATCTCCCATGGGTGCGTGTGCTTTTGAGACACGTTGAGGTAAAGCTCAGCTGGAATTTGTGAAAGCTTTACTTGCATAGTATTCTTTGCCTCTTGGTGAGGCTTGTAAAATGAGTGTTTTTGAAAATTCGGCTTTTGGTATTTGCTAAAACTAATGTTACACTTGGTGGCACTTACGAATTAACAAGAAGATTGACTGTGCTTTTTTCTCCACTGAAATCTTGCATGAGACCTTATTACCACTCCCCCTTCATTGATTCCAGGGGGAAAAGCTGACTTTGGTGTACTTGTTCTGAATGCAAACTGTAAGAGCTGTTAGAACTCCTCTATTTTGCCTTTTACTTCAGATCCTCAGTTTCAAATCTGCCTGAGGCCATTGCAGTGAGGAACAATTGTACAGTGAAAAGCACATCCCCCAAAAGGCAGATATCATGCAGGTCACAGATACTGTGGGAATGGATTATAACTTGTTTTTACCTTTAAAATCTGCAGGAAAACATTGTCAGTGACACTGAAAAGAAAATGGGATTTGACAATGCTGCTCCTTTTTAGTTTTTTTCTTTCTGCCACATCCTTCTCTCAATGGGAAGTCCTAAGCCTCTCATGAATGGGGCCAGAAAGTTGAATTTCCTTCTGGGCCTCAAGGCACGGTACCATGGCTTGTCAGGATTTTGCTATTGGTGCCATGAAGCAACCCTTGTGTTTGCAAAGTGTCTTGTGAAGCATTGCATGAAAGTGCTCTAAAGCAAGCTATGGAAAAATGTCATCCATTTATGGAAATAAACATTCTTGAAAGAAGGAGAATGGAAAACTCATCAGTATGTTAGATAAAACTGTGGGAAGTCTACTTGGGAGGGTGTCTGTGTGGAACTACAATAAAACAAAAGCCTGACCATTAAATTGATTTAAAAAATATTTACTGGAAGGAAACATTTATTTTCTTGTGCTAAATGAAAATGAGTTTTGAAATTGTTCAGTCTCCAAGGCCTATGACTCTAGCAGCCTGAGATGTGTGATTACTAGTCATACATTTCTTCAATCAATAGTGTTCTGTAAACAGCTGTGCAGTTTATTAATTATTAGTTTTATTGTTTATCAGTATTTTATTACTAACTACAGAAAAGATTGCTGTTTTCATACGATTGTAGAATGGTTTGGGTTGGAAGGGACCTTTAAAGGTTATCTCATTGCTTGGACCAGAAATGTTATTGTAAGATTGATCTAATGTTTCCCTTTAGTGAACATAGTTTTGGTTCAAAATAGTGATTAATCATTGCATATAAAGGAGTTATGCTTTGTTTTTCAAGTCAACACTGATGACCTTTCATCCAAACAAAATGGGAAAAAAACTGCTTTACTTCCATAGCACTAGCATTGCTTTACTTCATCTTTCCTACCGTGTGTAGTTGGGAAAACGAGATTATGGGATCCGTATTGAATCATGGGTATCGTATTCCAGGTGACTGGGAAGACTAAAGCTATTTTGTGTACTTCTGTAACTGCTAGACAGGCAGAGTACAGAGGAATGTAATTGGTACCCAACTCACTGTCTAGATGATGTTCTTTAATATGCCCTGGAGTAAAAAGCATAAATTATTTTTCTGCTTTAATAAGCTATTTCCTTTCAGGAATTTAAAAGTACTTATAAATTCAGTAGGAAAGATATTGAAAACTTCAGAGAATGAATCAGGTTTTGCTGATCTTCGGTGAAAAGTTCCTTCCTAATATTCCCTTTATATGATTGCAGACTATGATAATAACTTAATTAGTGTGATAGATGTACAGTATTGTTATGTATATGTAGTATACGTGCTTAATAATTTTGTTGGTTTTGTACTTCTGTTAGACATCTATTTTCCGTGCAATCCATGAGGAAAGGTAATGAAATATAATAAGGGCTGTATCCAAAGCAGTGGAAGGAAGTAATTAAACCTAATTGAAGTAATTTCTTTGAACTATAATAGCAGATGCAAAGGATTAATTCAAAGCAGATTAAGGCCAGTGCATGCTTTGAATTGCCAGCCTGCAAATAGATAAGTATTACTGTTATTTAAATGAAGTTAAATGAAAATATCTTCTGAAACCTGAGTCTGGGAATCAGGTCTAAAAATAGACAGTTGGGTTAGGTTTTGATAGGGCACGTCACTTCTGTTTCCTACTTTATTACACTCTGCCAGTCAGTAATGAAATCTTAGAAATGCTGTGTGCATCTTATCAAACAACTGCAACAGAACTGGGAATTAGCCTGCGCTGTCCCTGAAGGTATTCTCTGAATGGCAACTTAATCATCAGCTGTGACAAGCCCTTGGCTGGAAATTACAGGAAAAACGGTTTGGAAGTAAAATTACTTTGTATTTAGAAATGTTACCTGAGAAGTTACGAATTTTCTTCTATTTTCGTACTGTAATATTCTAATGGATTTCATAGTCAATTTTACAGTAGAAGCTTAAATTATGTTTATTTGTACAGTAAACAGGAAAACATGGGCTAATATTGCATAGGGGACTGAATATGAAAATTTATATGAAAAAGAGGTAGGATAATGTTAGTTTTACAGCACGTGTTTCATTTCTTTGCAGAACTGATGCAAACAAGAGAACCTTAAACTTAAATCTGAAGGTATAATGTTAGTTTTGCAGCACGTTTCATTTCTTTGCAGAACTGATGCAAACAAGAGAACCTTAAACTTAAATCTGAAGGTTTGGGTTCTTACTCTTAAGATCTTGAGAACTGGTAATTTCTTTCCACCTGCACAATGATTCTAAATAAAATAGGATGTCTGATATCTCAATGGACTAACTGGTCTTTCAAACTCCTAAGTGGCTGGGTGTGAGTACATACTTTTCTCCACAGACTCACAATGAGGGGAAAAAGGAGTGAGAGCTGTGAAAGACAATAATCCTTCTCTGAATTTGGCTGATAGGCTAAGTGTGGTGGTAGGAACTGAGGCAAAAGCAGGGGCAGTCCCTGGCTGCATGTGGATGGGGAGATAGGTTTTTCCAGCACTGAAGTGGGAAAATGAGATAAGCCATACACAGACTGGAAGATGTCAGCCATAAGGAAGAAATAACAGAATTGTAGTCTGGGCTTTTTTTTTCTCCCTGTTTTAATCTTACTGTTGCTATTGAAGCACTAAACAAGTGTGGGCAACTACAGTAAGATTTACTGCAGAACTGTGAGAGGGACTGCACTTGGAATGTTTTTTTGGTGTTAATTTGTATCTTAGATTGTTGGTAATTCTTGGCACAGGTGGGATTGCATGACACTGTATGCATAATGTCATAGACAGCATCACCAGGGTTCCAGAACTCTTTTCATTGTGAGAGGAAAGAGAAGTTGGCTTCTCCTTTCTGTGTTACAACAGTGTTTGTTTTATGTGTGTTGGCTGACAAAATACAGATCCAAATGTTTTGTTTTGCCTCTTGTTCTGCAGAGACAAGCCGTGTTCCGTGAACGCCAGCCGTGTGGTGTGCAGGGAGTGCCCCTCAGGCTGTGCCTGTGCTCCTGTGCCAGGGCTGTGCTGGGGCTGCTGCCTCTCTGAAAGCCAGCAGTGGGTGGCACCTGGGAAGACTCAATAAATGAGGTTGCCCAAAGGCATTTCTTGTAATGACAGCCTGTCATCTGGCTTAATTAAGGCCCCCTCTTCAAAAGAGAGGCCTTTAACTATGAATTTTTAGAGTTTGCCGCTTCCCTGGTAAATGTAGGCACCCAGTGGAGATCAGGGCTTGCCTCGGTTTTTTTCCTGCCACAGGCCAAGAATAATTCTTGAAGTGTGGCAAAACAAATGGAAGAGACTTGTTGGATCCAGTTTGTGTCCAGTTCTGGGCCCCTCAGTTTAGGAAGGATGTTGAGATGCTCAAATGTGTCCAGAGCACGGCAATGAGGCTGGTGAAGGGCTTGGAACACAAGCCTTGGGAGAAACAGATGAGGGAGCTGGGGTTGTTTAGCCTGGGAAAAAGAGACTCAGGGGAGACCTTATCAGTCTCTGTAAGTACCTGAAAGGTGGTTGCAGCCAGGTGGGACTTGATCTCTTCTCCCAGGCAACTGACAGAACGAGAAGACACAGCCTTAAGCTGATCCAGGGGAAGTTTAGGTTAGATATCAGGAAAAAATTCTTCACTGCAGGAGTGATTGGGCACTGGAGTCATATGCCCAGGGAGGTGGTGGAGTCCACTGTCCACTGTCCCTGGATGTGTTTTTGAAAAAAGACTGGATGTGGCACTCAGTACCATGGTTTAGTTTATGAGGAGGTGTTAGGTCATAGGTTGGACTTGATGATCTCAAAGGTCTTTTCCAACATGGCTCATTCTGTGATCAACTGCTATGGAAGTCTGTCCACTGCCCCCATTGCCTAGAACAAATAGCAGGCGTGGCTGTGTGTTTGGGAAGTTGGGATGTGTGTGCCTTCTTTTAATAGGAACTAAAATGAAAAGTGAAAAATCCCCGAAGTCTGAAGTTTCTTTCTCCTTTGTGAAGGATAGTGGGAGGCAGATAACCACCCACTAATATCCTAGTTGTTAGAAAAGAAAAATCTTGTGAGTCTGAGACAGCTGGGTTTGCCTAGCCTGGAAAAGCAATGGCCTGGGGAGTACCTTTGGCAGTGCTGCCTCCAGAAGGGTTAGAGGAGATGGAAGCAGGTTTTTCTCATAGGAGCATAGTGGGAGGTGTCACAAGCTGCAAGAAGGAAAATTCCAACTGAATATAAGGAGAAAAATACACAGCAAGACTGGAATATTACTGGCACAGGGGCCTGGCAAATACAGCCTTAGAAATACTCTAAACACGACAAGGTCCTGAGCAATCTGATGTGACTTTGAAATTAGGCCTGCTTTAGGCAGGAGGTTTGGCAAGATGAGCTCCAGAGGTCTCCCAGTCTTAATTATTCCTCAATTTTATGATTTCTTCAATGCTGCTGCTGCCATTCATAACGTTAATTGTAGTGTACCATATGCAGTGGTTTTATTGAAACATGTCTAATAGCTGTGTTAACAGAATCACCCTCACCTGTGGGCAGGCCAAAAATTTTTGGTTCTTTCATTAGTTTTGCTGAGGTATAGTGTTACCTCCAGAAGGTAAAAGCACTGCAAGTTTAATTTACATGTAGAGGCTTAGATGGAAGAAATGGAAGCAGTGGCCCCTCAGTCATTACTAGAGAAACCATTTACCAATTGGCTTACAACACGAATAAGTTGTTGTCTGACTATCATGAGTGTGGCATCCTTGATCTTTTTTCAAGGTCTCTACAATTAAGTGCAAGCTTCTCCTGAAAGGAATTATAATTTACATTACTCTTGAGAATGCTTGAAGGGTTGTATTCAGCAGAAAATTTTAATGTGACAGGGTTTTTTGTCCTAGAGCCTAAATTTAATTTGTTCATGCATAATGTGCTCAGTTGAGAATTTTCTGAAGTGGTGGAGTGTAACTTCTTTTTCTGCCTATGTTCAACGAGACAGGAAAATCTAGCCAAACTGATGAGCCTCTAGAAATTTGATGGTTTGTGAAAGAGTGAGTGCAAACTCAGTCCTTTTCTTGTCAGCTTTTCTTTCTTCAGTTCACTGTCTCATCTTGCCCTGTTTTTCCCAAAGGACCCTATTTAAAACCTATATTCAGGGTTATTAACTTTTCACCAAGAAGGTTAACCTTGATGTAATTATACAAGAGAGGATACCTGCAATGAGGTTTATAACTTATTATTGGTATGAAAATTCCGTAGAGGTTTTTTTTTGCTATTAGAGATAAGTGAGGGAATGCTTGATATGTATGCCTTTAATAGATACGAGTATGATAAACAGGAGTGATTTATTCCAGCTGTCTGTTTCTGCTGAAATCCACACCTTTCCTTGTTTCTCAAGGGTTATTGTGCAGGCACAGGAAACTTTGAGTTCTGCTTAAGCTAAGCTGTTGATGCTAAAGTGCTGCTGGTGAAGTTGTAGAATGTTTGGAATGAAAAGTCAATTGCCTCGTGTCTGAAAAATGAATTCTTTCTAACGTGATGGTCACAATTCTTTGCTTCAGTGCGGTTTTGGCTCTCCTGTAAGCAGCTCCCATTTGTCATCTGGAAAGGTTCAAATGACCATCCTCTGGCTAATATACTCCCATGTTTCTTCTTTTTGGATTGAAAGCTAAACTTAGTCCATGTTCTCCGACTAGCTGTGTAAAGGGTGGGAGTTGTATGCTTTGCATCCTCTGATTCTGGAAGTAAATGATTTCTTTTTGCTTTGGCACAGAGACAGAAATCAAACACACAAGTTCTAGAATTTATTATGAGCATCCCACAGCCACAGAATCGGGTTTATTACCATATTTTTGCAGACTCGCTATCAGTGGCAAATATGCACAATTTAAAGTAGATTTGTTTGTAAGACTGGCCCATAATGTGTGTTCACATGCATGTCCACATTCCAGTGGACAGATAAGAAGGGCCAATGTCACTACAGACTTTGTCTTTCATATCCCCTGTCTTTCTGGATGTAGTTTCTGGCTTCTCAATGTTTTTTTCAGTTGCTAAACTTTTTTTTTCACAGCAGATACTGTTCTTAATATTTCCTGAATTAGACTGGAAGCCATAAGCGGATTACTATACTTTACTAGAATAAAGCTTCATTTTTTGCAGTTCAAGCCTTCATATTCAAGAGCAACAAAATACTCCAGATTTTTCAACTGAAAGGTTGGCATTCCACCTTAGAGAAGCTGTAAATAAACACTACTTTCTGTCAGTTTGTTGGTTTAGTTGCCATTCTGTGCTTAATGGATCAGAATTTTTTCTTCTGTGGCTTAAGGCAAAACTCCTTGTTAGGTTTGCTCCTCTGGAGCAATAGTCAGATTTTTCTAGTCTTTTTCCTCACTCCAAAACCTTTCCAAATCTTTAGTAAAGATTTCAAAGTTTTTAGTAAAGGATATAAACTAAAGGACAAGTGAAACTGTTGCCTTTACTGACACCTAGATTGAACAATACTGTTGTCTTCTGCAGCTCTCTCAGGTATTTTAATGAATACTTACTAAAAAAAAAACAACCTGACAAAATAATAAGCAGAGACTGGACATAAGTCAGAATAATATTCTGTCTTAAATCCAGTTTGTGTCTTGTTTGGTTTTCATCTAAGCAAACAAGGGTTTGATTCAGTTTGCCAAGTGGTTGTATTATGTGCAAGTCTAACTTGGCTGTCAAAGACAGTATCTCAAAAAGGTCTTTTTGAATAATCTCCTATTTTCTTAGCCATCTACTTAAATCTAGAATCTGGGAAAATAGGAGACTGCAGATAATTTATTTACATTTTTATTATCTAATGGGACAAGGTATTTTTTCACTGCAAATGGTTTAACAACAGAAATTTCTGATCAGCTACAAGAATTTGAAGTTTTAGTCTCTTAGTTTGAGTTCTTCTTGTGTAGGCTTTTGCATATTTCTAGGAAACTTGTGCAAGGTCAGCTCTGAGTGTACTCAAATGGGATTAATTAGCCTGCTTTCTGTGAGGCTTGACCTATGCTGCCCGTAAGAAAGGCTCTCACTTCTTTCTTAAGCTCTGCTTTTTGAAAGAGCATCATAACAGAGCAGTATAGTAAGTTAAAAAAAAGATTAAAAATTTGTGCTCTGATGATTTATTCACAATTCTTGCTTTATCAGGATTGTCTTTCCAGGGCTGATACATGCAGGATTCTTCAGTTTCAGTAATGAGACTACTGGTTGTCCTGGCATAGGGAATTGGGTTTGCCTTAATCGTTTCAAGCATTTTTTTTAGCCATTCAGGAATTTGAAGGCATTTTGTTTTATTTTGTTGCCTTTGAAGCAAACTGTGTGCTCCAGAGAATAGGATGGACAAAATTTTGAAACAGGAAAAGAGTAGGGAGGGAATAGTGCTGGGACAGAGAAATAAATACAGTGAGTATTTTGAGCAGTACTGAGTCACCCTACAGAGGTGTTGACAACAGGCCTGCATATGCTTCTGTAAGTCACAACACATTTCCATGGCATAGAGGATGCAGCACAGAGCTCCTTAAAATATGCAAACCCATAATATTCATTTTTATTTGCTGCCAATAACCAGATTTCTGGGTAAATAGGCACAGCTTCATTAACAACAGCAAGGGTTCACTGGAGTAAGAATGAACAGAATTGAATTCTGCAGAGATTCAGCTCTTATTGAAGCTTCAAGGTAATAGCTAATACTCTGCACTGCATTTCCAAAGAAAAAAGCACAGCTTAATTGAAATCAGATGCAGTGACAAAGCTGTGTCCCAAGGTCAAGTTGGTGGTGGTCATTTGCCAGGAAATGTAGGAGTGTTTGTATCTGCATCTTCTATTTGAAGGCATGACTGATGTTTGAATAATGAAGAACAAATTATTACATGCAAATCATAATTTAACAAAACAAACAAAGGAAGGTGTTTAATACCACCTTACTTGATGGAATTTTTTTTTCTGGTTAACTTTTTAAGCTGCTTGAAAGTGCTAGGATTTTGACCCTTTAGCTGTGTTGTATCAAAGGTACTGCACCAGCTTGCTTTCTCAAACTAAGTCCAAAGCACTGCTCATTTCTAAGGCATAAATAACCTGTAGAAACAGAAGGTAAGCTTTGAAAATCTGCAAGTGAAACTAGCAGGTCTTAAGGTAGTTGCAAGGATTCAAAGACAAATAAGAACCAGCCCCCTGTTTTAGAGGATCCTTCCAGCACCAGAGAAGTCAGGGATTTTACTCTGGAAATCTCCCAGGGCATGGTGTTCATGGGGTGTTTCTCTACCCTGCTGTTCAGTTCTGCTGGGTATCCAAAGAAATGTCTTCTCTGCTGTCTTCTGTCTGAAGTCAGGATAGCCTATGAATTGTTAATACATTCATCATAAGCTATGAAGTAGTTACTGCAGAGAGGATTGGTGCTATTTCAACTGCTGTGAAAATACGTTTGTTTTGAGGGCTGCATAACTTGGAATAAATGTTTCATTAAATGTGTTATGAATGATGTATTTAACAACTAGAGCAGGTCAATAATACTCAGAATTAAATTTTGTGGGGTTTTATTAAAGGTTGCCTGTTTCAGTGGTGAATAGTTTAGTAAGCATGTGGTGCTGTAAACAAATGCTTCATATGGTCTGTTATGAGTGCTTTATTAAATAGTCAATAGCTGCATTTACGAAATGAACTTAATTTATTGTATTTATTTTTTCCTAAGGGTTTCACAGTTCATTATAAATGATTTATTGAACATACGTAAAGCAGTTTAGTAAGCTATGTTCTGCCTCTTAAAATGAATGCATTGCTAGTAGGGCTTGGTGTTGCTAACACTTTGTAATTGTTTGAACAGTGTTTAAAAGTTAGTAAAACATCATCAGAAAATGGGTTTGTGGTTTTTTTTCCTTTTTTTCAGTTCTTTCAAAGTCATTATAGATGATGTTTAAAACATTTAGTCAGTCTGTAATGTGCTGCTTTCTGTAGTTCACAGTGGTGAAAGCAGTTGTGGGGACTCATCTGTATACATGAGTATTGTTTTCTTAGGCAGCAACAATGAATTCAACGCTGCATGTGGAAAAGATGACACTAAAACCTACTTCATAGGAACCATCATCTAGGAACACAATGCGTGTGGCACTCTGACATTTTGAAAGTTCTCTTGCCTTATATTCTAGCCAAAGATGTGTGCTTGCTATATTTAAAGACTGATATTTGGAGATGGATTGTTACCTTTCTCTGAGAATCATTTCCTCTCCTTTATTTTTTTTTTTGTATAGCATATATGTCAGCAAAGAAAACAATTTTTCTCCTTTAGAGGCCAGAGCAGTCTTCAGTTAGAGAAAGAATAAATAGGGCATATTCTCGTATTCAAGCTGATCTTCATGGTTGTGGCTAATATTACTGCTAGCTGGGCTGTGAATATTCAAAAGAGCTGGTTTGTCTGGCAGAGTAACATTGGTGAAGGAAACAAGAACCTGGAGCAGAAACACAGCCAAACCCAAGGACAAGGTGGGGCTGGGAGCTGCACAGTGTCTGCTTTGGGGCAAGGTCCTCATCCCATTCTAACAGTCATGTATTTTTGTTTCCTTTTCCAGCAGTGCCATGAATTAACACGGTTAATTATTACATTACTTGGCTGAGCCTTAAACTATTTTGAACCTTGGCCAGTTGGTCTCATCACCCTGCCAGTGTGCCCTTATCTTGTGGAAGCTAAAGGAGTCTGATTGGAGCTCTGTGAATGGGATTTGTGTGTGGGGGTGGCATCTGAGACAGCTTTTAAGCATACTGTGGATGCAAAAAGGATTTTTGTTGACATCATGAAACGCTCTAAAGGCCATGTCTGAGGCAAGGATATGGGACTACAGCACTGAGTATGGATATTTATAAGCAGCCTACAAAGTAGAAAAAACCCCACACTTCATTTTGATTCTGTTCTGTGAAATGGTATGTATCACACATGAATAATTCATGATTTATAAAAAGCTTAGCTGAAAGTACCTTCAGAATGTGCAGCTGTGTGTGGATTGTGCCCCTGGTTGTTTAGTTGTTGGTTTTGTTTTTTTTTTTCTAACAATATATGATGAAAATTAATTTGGGGTTGTAGTGTGGAAGCGGAAACAAATGTCAAAATATTTTTTCAAGGACTATGTCTGCAGAGAGCACACAAAATTGTAAATGTAATGCCACATGCATGAGAGAAGAAGTAAGAGTAACATGAAATATGCTTTCTCTGTAACTATGCCCTGGAAGCAGAGGCAGCAAATATTGAGTGTTGGAAGCATCATGTAGTGCACTTGTAACTGAGAAGGAGCATGGAAATGCAGAAGGTTGTTCACTCCTTCAGATAAAAATGCAGATGCTTGTATTGGCAGGATATGTTTCAATGCAAAGCACAGGTGAGCAGGATTGATCCATTTCTGCACACCATTCCATGTTCAAAAAGTGGTCTACAACCCATAAATTTAAGCTGCTTGATGAGGTATTGGGGATTTTTGCCTCTGTCTTGGGGTTTCTTAAAAAGCTTCAAAACCAAACAAATAACTGTGTGTTTGTAGAAGATCTTTCTGTAACTTTTGCTCTCCTTTCACTTTTCCTTAATTCTGCATTTCCCACAAGTAGTTGCTGTACAGTGTTGCTGGTACAAATTTTCTGCACCCTTTGTTAAATTGATGACTTCAGTGTGTTGTCCTGAAGTCTACATATAGAAAATTGCTTTAAGGAACATTGTGAAGACTGCATTCCTTTCAGTTAATGAGTTCACAGAAGAAACTGAATTGGAAGGGACCCACAAGGATCATCAGCTTCCGACCTTACACAGGACCATCCCCCAAATTCACACCATGTACCCGAGAGCACTGTCCAAATGAACTCTGTCAGGTTGGTGCTGTGACCACTGCCCTGGGGAGCCTGTTCCATGGTCCAAGCACCCTTTGGGTGAAGAACCTTTTTTCTAATCTCTGACCCAAACCTCCCCTGACACAGCTCAGGCCATTCCCTTAGGTTGTCTCACTGGCCACCACGGAGAAAAGATCAGGTAGCTGAAGCATGGAGGACAAATACTTTCTCCTGTTCAGACCTCTGAATTGTTGTTTGACTGTAGGGTGATGTTATCTTATGGGCATTGTGAGCACACATCATTATTAGACCTGTTGTAATTTGTATTGGTCATAATTAGAATTAATCCAGAACACCCTGTTCAGTTCTTTGTACACTAAAACAAAATGTCCAGCCTGAGACACAGTTTGATACTGGGTCTGGTTGTACATGTGCGAGTCTGGCTTGTTGTATCCTGACTCCCTTCCCTCTTCCCCTCCTGCTGGAATGTAAAGGCTGTTTAGGTGATTTTGGGGAATTCAGTCTTTAGGACTCCTTATTATATTTTAGTGTGTCAATTACTGACTGACTAGCTCAGTAATTGGGCTTTTTAAGGTCCAGAATTAATGTTGTCTCCTTTCCTCCCAGCTATTTTCTACTGCTGCATGCAAAATCTGCTTTCTTTCTGATTCAGCAAATGGATATGCAAAACCCTAAAATAATTTTCTCTTTGGATGCTGACAAGACAAATGCTGCACAGCATGTGTTGGCCATGACATGTAAGGGCTTGAGCCCAGAGCTCATAGAAGTCAATGGGAAGAAGCTCATTGACTAGATTTGATCTTAACTCAACCTTCTTGCTAGCAGAAAAGGAAGCTTGATGGGATAAGAAGTCTTGCATGTCTGATGTTGTGTGAGAAAATATTTGTGCCTGATATGAGGAGATTTTCCATCTTCTCAGCAGAGTCAACACAACTGTGTGTGTAATTCTTCTCAAGATATTGACGTTATTTGGGTTAGATTTCACCTGGCACCTTTTACTAATTTCTTCAATGAATATTCTATTAACCCATCTCAGAAGCCTTGGATTCTTGTTTTATGCTCCTGCCTTGCTTTCTCCCCTTTTTAAGATGGTGTGGTATTGACAGATGTTACAATAAGACTCCTATTTGCCACAGTTTTATCTGTCCTGATTTATCTGTGCTGCTACAGATTTATCTGTTCTCGCTCTCCATTTGATTTTTCAGCCACCCTGCTCTTCCTTGGATCTGGTTTGTCTATTGCTCTCCATGTTTCTACCACAAACAGAATCCTGCTTTTTTACAATATGACAATTAAGGTTGGTGATGAACTGGAGAAAAGGTTCTTTGATTCTTGATGGCAGAGACCACAGAGAAGCATTGTGATATGTGTGAAAGGTACACACAGCACAGTGGTAAAATCTGCATTGTCCTGGTCTCTCCAGTCTGATAGATGTGTGTCTGTGCCACAGGAGCTTCCCATCTGCCACAGAATGTCCCAGAAGATGTCAAATGATTGAAGGTGTCAGTCATTTTGGATTATGTAGGACACATTTCATAGCAACTGCAGTCTCTGGGTTTTGTTGTTTGGCTTTTTTTCCCTCCAGTGATCTGTTGGGCATTTTTGTCAGACAGTCTTGATACCAGAGTGTAGATGGAAGGAGTTGTGGGGAGAGCAGGAGGAATAGATTTACGTTTGTTTTTCCTTCTTTGTGAACCTGCTTTTGCCAGTCATACATCTACTGCTGTTAGAAGAACTGAAATCCAGGCCCTGAATCTTAGAAATTAGGAATATTAACTGAAAATAGTAATCAGATGCAGAGACTGCTCTGTGAATAGGTTTTTTTTTTGTGGTTTGTTACTGTCCTTCCCCAGGGAGCCTGGTGAGAGGCATGAGGAGGTGTTGGAGATAGTGAGTATCCAAGCCCAGTGTGCACCATTAATCAGGCAGCTGAACAGGAGCCACATTCAGATTGCTGCCAGATGTTTTTCTCTGCACAGATTTTCAAGCTGTGAAGCCAGGGCCCTGCCAGGACTGATAAGGCTAGGCATAAAGTATTGGAGATGGCATCATGTTGGCCCAAGGGGTAACAACACAAAAGCCTGTCATGCTTGGGGTTTAAAAAAATTTGCAGGATTGCTGGGACTCAGTCTCATTTTTGAAAAGCAGTTTAAGCATTTAGGCAGACAATAAGAAATATCCTTGGTGTCTGATTTCTATTTCTCTGATATCAGTGAGAATTTAGGTCATAGGAGCCTGTATACTATTTGTAAGGCTCCCAAGGCCTCAGAGTTGCTTTTCAAGTATCTTACCTGAAGTGGTGTTTATTTTTGAAGGAGATAGTTTGAACAGGTACTTGTAGATACAACTGAGCCTTTTACAGCTGCTGTGTGGGATGCTCTGAGCAGTGAGATGTGGAGATCTGAGCCCTCCTGTTCCCGATTCTGTGCAGGTGCTTTAGGGCTACCAGCAAGATATCGATGCCTTTCGTGGAGTTTGATGCTCATGGAGTTTGATGCTTCAATCATCATGAGGACTTTAGAATATCACTGTAATAATAAGGACGGAAATTACACTGATGCACATATAAGCCTGGCTGTGAAAGGTGAGACCAAAGGCCAGCTTGGCAGAAATAAAAGACCAAAGCAAGCATCAGACAGTTTTTCCCCTGCTCTCTTCCAGCTCTCAATAATCTGGGAGAGCAGACCTCCTGAGTCAGCAGTGGTTTCTGTTTATTCTGTAATCCTTAATGAACTTTGTGAACTTGCAGTGTCTGCTCATCAACCCACACAGTTTTATTATGTCCTGTGTCAAGGACTGCCATGTGCACGGGAAACACCTCTGAATTCCCTTGGTGCACCCTACTTCTGTTCTTGAAATGGACTCTGAAAAACTATCCCTCCTTAGCCTCTTCATACCCCTCCAAATACTTTCTCCAGCTACTTGGGGAAGGAAGATACTCAGCATAGTTTCTCTGTGCAGTTTAGGGAAGTCTATGACTACCTGAAGAGAAGCCTCTCTTTGAGTAAAAGACAGTTGTTAGCAAACTTTGAGTGTGGAAAATAGTAGCATTCCATCTGATTAAATGTGACACTCACGTGGATAACATCTCTAGATATTATGTAGCTCCTGTTGTATTTAAAGATGTTGATGATGCACTTTAAAGCCCCAAATGTGGCCCTTGGAGCCGGGAAGTTTGTTGCTACATAAGTAACCCATGTTCTCATTACTTGACCATTAAGCTGGGAGATGGGAAGTCCTGCATTTTGATCCTTATTCAGGTTGTTAAATGTGAGACAATCTGCTTGTATTCACTTTTCTCAATGAACACCCCCCTCCACCAGATTGTTTAGAGTATAGTATACTCTTTCATCATGGGAATCAACCAGCCAGCATTTTGTAAACACAGAAGAGAATTCTTGAAGTAATTTTTATATTGCTGATTCTTTGTTTTAGTTTTAAATGTCAGTATTTTTGATAATACTGATGTTAAACTGTCTTCATGTGTGTCTGCATTAAGACCTTGTAGTGAATAGTAGAGCACTGCAAAGGCAATATATTACGTTTCAGTATTAGAGAATTCTTTAAAAGTTACTATTCTGTTGAAAACTTGCAAATAGTGTCTGTAACCTTCGAGCTGTCTTTTCAAGTCACATTTTCCAAAAGCTTAAGCTTTCTAGACAGCAACTTAGACATTATTTGGCATATAAGGAAAATTATACTCTGCTGTGAAACCACTTTTCATTACTATACCCACTGGTACTAGGTCACATCCCTGGTAGAAGAGTTCTGTTGATGAAAAATACAGTCCAGAAACAAGAATGATAGGATTGTCTTTGAAATAATGAAGAAGGGTTGTAGTTAACAGATCCATCTATATATATTTTGAAGCTCCCTTGTCCACAGAAAATATTCTCCATTCCAGTTCAATAACGCTATATAGCTGTGCATTTATTTTAATGTCATGGCAAGTCTAGATTGATTAAAAAAAACCCTCTGAACCAAGGAGAGGCATCCTCCAATCTCTGTGGATGGGGTCTAGTGACTTGACCTTTCTTGTTCTTAAAATTTTATCCTCTGTCCTTTCTTGAGGACAGTGCTGAACTGAAGAAAACCCCGCACAAAACCCAAAAAAACCTATCCCAAAACACTACCACCAACATAAAATGTCCCAAAAGCCAACCTCCAAACAAGTATCTGAGAAGTTTTGAGAGAATAGTGGAAGATCAGTGTAAAGTAATTGCTTTTTTACATCCTGCTTGCGAGCAAGTTGAAGATCTTTTTCACAGGAGTCCATACAGAATGGCATGGTTTAAAATAGTATGGAACACA
>WAAE01007914.1:0-44649 GCA_013400495.1 Nicator chloris
GGCTGCTTCCTCTCATCCTATCACTTGTAGCTTGGAAGAAGAGACCACCCCCCCGTGGCTACACCCGCCTTTCAGGCAGATGTAGAGAGTGATAAGGTCCCCTCTGAGCCTCCTTTTCTCCAGATGAACACCCTGAGCTCTCTCAGCTGCTCCTCATCAGGCTTGTGCTCCAGACCCTTCACCAGCTCTGTTGCCCTTCTCTGGACACTCTCCACTACCTCAATGTCCTTGCTGTGAGGGGCCAGAACTGGACACAGGATTCCAGGTATGGCCTCACCAGTGCCAAATACAGGGGTCAGTTCCTACTCTGGTTACATTATTGCTGATACATTGGCCTTCTGGGCCACCTGGGCACGCTTTTGGCTCATATTTAGCCATCTGTTGAACAGCACCCCCAGGTCCTTTTCTGTGGGACAGCTTTCCAATTAGCTGCCCAAAGCTTTGTAGCAAATACACATCACGTGGATTAAAACTCATGTCTGCCTACTGATGGTAACCAGCAATCCCAAGTCTTCACTATTTGTATGCCAGATCATTTCCTCCACTCCCAACGGTAAAACTTTTTTTCCAGTGAGATCAAAGAAAATAAAAGCCCATTTAATCAAGAACCTCTCACTCATTTTTATTATCTTGAGAAGGAAATAGGGTCAAATCGAAGTCCACTATCCAGTATTTTCATATTTCCAGAACAAAACCACTGCTGAGATGATGTGATTCAATACCATTGAACAAGAAAGTCTTTTTTGTACATTCTGATTTTTTTTACAAAAGTTAATACCAACATAGATGAAAAATTCTTTTATAAATATAAATCACAATCATAGAATGGTTTTGGAGCAACCTTTAAAGATCATCTAAGTCCACTCACCTGTGGCACGAGTGCAACATTTTTCACTAGATCATGTTGCTCAAAGCCCCATTCAACCTGACCACGTACAGTTCCACTGACTGAGCATCCCCAATGTCTGTGGACATGTCTCTGTCTCATGTCTCTCTCCCATGCCTCATCACCTTCATGATAAAAAATTTCTTCCTTATGTCCAGCCTCAACCTACCCTCTTTCAGTGTAAAGCTGTTGTATCTTGTATTGTAACTAAAGTCTCTCTTCATCAATGCACAAAGCCTGCCTTGTACTCCGAAAGCCTTCTCTCCTCCAGTCTGTACAACCCCAGCTCTCTCAGTCTTTCCTCACAGGAGAGGTGTTCAGTCCTCTGATCACTTTCATGACAACTAAATCTAAGTCTCTTTTATGTTTTTTTTTACAACTTTTATGGCAAAGCTTCTGCTAATGTACAGATTATATAATCAGATCTCATTCTGATGCTAAGGAAAATTATTTTTACTGTGCCGTTACAAAAATATCAGATGTATTAACTATACAAACAAGAATTGGAACACAGTAGTTTTACCATGTATTTTAATCACTCCCTTACTTTTACGACCCTGACCTGTGTTTTTCTGTATATAGAAAAAATTCTGGGTTCTGGGACGTGCTAGAAGCCTTTGTATCTCCAAATGTGGTGTAGTATTCCTGCTCATTAAGTAGCTGACAGTGAAAGCCATAGAGTTTAAAGCAGATGATGAATAAAAACTTTTTCTATCCATAGCCACAAACCTCAACCTGTCTGCAGGTGTACCCATCCACTGTACAAGAAGATATGCACCAATATGTCAAAATCCCTGGTTTATATTTACAAAAAAGAGGGATATCTTTAACAATTTTATTAAATAATCTGTGGGGTCAAGCATGAAAGTACCAAGAATATGCAGTGTTTTGAACTTTTCTGAAGTCTCTAAAAAGCTGTTAGATTTTTTGGGTTTTTTCGGCATTGATGTTCTTTGGTTCTTCCAGAACATCTTAAGTGTAATACCAGGGAAGAAAGCAAAGGCTGCCTGGTCTTTACACCACTTTCTGGAGCTCGACTACACACCTTCAGGCACATAAATAACTTTGGTGAACAGTGTTTCTGCAGTGTGGCCATAGGTGTAGTAATCTGCAGGTGATGTAAGAGATGGCACACTGGATGCAGAAAATTTGTCATTTGGTGCCTTCGTTAAAGCTCCATAGTGGAGACAGATAAATTTGATTTTTCTTCTTTTCTTAAAGAATGCATGGGATATGCATATCCTTCAATTTATGCTGGTGCAAAATAAGGGGAAATTTATTAATGTTAATAGATTTTTGTTTACATGAAGTTGTGTAATGAATGGAAGGAATTAGTCCATGGCTCATTGTTTTTATCCTGAAGAATTTCACTGGCAACTTGATCCCAACACACGTACAGGTTCAGCCTGACTCACTGATACTGTCTTTCAAAGTAATTTGGTATCTTAATTGTCAAATTCAGGCCATTATATATCTTATACATGAGAACAAACATCTTATACATGAGAACAAACCGTGAGACCCTAAGTCAACCCTAAACGTAGTAATACAAACAGAGAACAAAATGGAAATATAATTCAATTGCACTTAAATAGAATGCTTCTGTTACGTTTTCTCCTTCAGAAAGTAAAAAGTTGTGGAGCAAGCCTCAAGAGTTGTGGATGTATGAGTCATGGAACTACACAATCTCAAAGATGGTGTAAAAATAAAATCAGGTTGTCTTTGTTGAAAATTTATTTTGGGAAATACTTTGTAATGACTGCTCTACCACTTGAAGAATGAGATGATTTAGTCTGAATTTGCTTTATTTAAAAGCTTAAAAATAAAACAAAACAAAGCACACTGCTGATTGTTACACTCGACCCAGACCAGTCTTACAGATTTCATTCCAGTTTGGAATGCCAGTGAATTTAGAAATCCTTGACTAATACTTCTGCAGAATTACTGCTTTTACCTGATTTAGTTTTTTTATGACTTCCAGACACAAATATTTTTTCAAGAAAAATCCTTCAGAGTGTTAAGACTTGGGGCTTGAATAGATTTGGAAGACAAAAGACAGCACTATGGGTATTTTGACTGATAAGCTCTCTAGCAAAGCCCTATGCAGTTGTTTCTGCATCAGGCTCATGCCAAAATTCCTTCTTGAATAACAGCCACTCTTCCAGAAAGATTTAGAATATCCAGGGGATGGAGAATCAAAATCTTTCTGGACTATTTTTTTTTTCACAACACAAGCCATTATTCTTACATAGGCATACTTAGTGTTTCTGTTATGTATCCTTGTTGGCCTGTTTTGGAATAGCTTCTCACTGATCACTCATGTTGTAGGGTTTTTTCCATTCATCTCATCATGTCTCTGAAGATTTTCAGCTGTAGCAAAGACCAGGATAACAATACCAAATCTCACATTTGAGCAGTGTACTTTCTCCCAGTTGCAAACATTGCATTTGGTAGAGTCAAAATTCATCCTCTTCAATGTAGACCCTTTGCCAATTGCTCTGGATGGGTTCATATGAGTACCTGTCATTTACTACTTCATATTTGTATACATGGGCAAATTTTACCAAGAGTATTTAGTACATCTGATTTCCAAGCATTAAACATCTATCCAGTTTTTCCACTGAAAACATGTTCCCCTTTAAAGTTACTATCAAAGTCCCCCAATAAAATTTCTCTTAGATAAAGCCTCAGTTGACAAACTCTTTATTAATCACTTTTTAATATGGACTACATTGACCACAAAATTTAACTGTCTGAAATGGCAGCCTCTTTTACAGACCAAGTCAGAAATATCTTACAAAATTCTATAACCAAATGTGTGTATATAATATCAGTTTTTCTGCCTTGGCTAAACCAAGTAACTTGCAAGCTTGAAAGCACTTGGTACAGCAAAGCCCATGGCTACTTACAGAGAACGGACATGGGGTTCAAGCATGTCACACTCTTAAAGAAGTAAAAGTCACAATATTTAGTCCATCTGTTGCTGCAGCCATCACATCAAAACCTGGGATCCACAAATGTCCCAATTTGTTTTTGTTATAAAATTTTAGATGAGAAACCCAACTGTGACAATTGTATTTAATTTCGACACAAGGTATCATTTCCACTGTTCAATAAAACAATTGATTCTAATAAATTGTGCTTGAGATTTCTCCATTTTAAAAGGAAAGGATAATTCATCCTAACCAGGTCAATTTTTTTTCTCACTATGAAAGTGTGGGAAAAGGCATTTTCACCAGCACTGAACCCACCCAGGACATGAGAGGCACTCATGCAGCTAAACATCTCTGTGGGAAGATGTTCCCCAACACTCTGTGACCCCAGAGGGGCTGGTGGAGGGCAATAAGACACAAGCAAACAACTTTGGGAAATCTTAGGTCTAATTTTAGTGTCCCTCAGCAGAGAGTTAAGGAAAGAAGAATTAAGACAATTAAAGAAGCCTTGCTTTCCCATTGTTTTAAAGTGTTGTGACAAGTGAGTTGATCTTCCCCAAAAGAGTGAAAATCATCCAGTTGTCCAAAAAAAAGGCCATGTGGTTCTGACATAGAGCAGGAAACAGGCAGAGTGATGGAGGCTGGAAGGATCTGCAAAGAGCAACTCCAAGGTAGAGCTGCTCTGCAAGTGACTGAACCAATATGTCCCAACATATGTGAACAGAAGTCACGAATATAAAGGGGAAATTGAATCAACAGAAGGTGTCTGTCTCTTTCTTTTTTCTGTATGTTCTTTTCTGACGGCTTGTTAAATTCTGCTGTGTTAGTTCACAGAACTGAAGCAACTAGATGCACTAAAATCAAGGAATACTTCCTGTAGGCTTCAACAAGATTTTCATCAAGGTTCAAAATAAATAAAACCAAAGACCTGTAAAATCCCCTATCTTTCTCAGTACAACGATCTATATTAGAGTCACAATTGGTCAGGTGATGCCCCTGGGATCTTGATTGCAAACCCATTTAGCCCATTAGCAAGCCTCCAACAAAGGCTGTAAGAGAACCTTTAGGGCAAAAATTATGAGAAGTAGGACAAACATGGGATGACTTTCCCCCTAAGCACCTGCCAAGAACCATCTTTCCTTAAAGACCTAGGAAGATTCTGATCTTAAGTTTATATCAGTGTCTGTATTCCAGGTGATTATGTTTTTTCATTATTCATTCATTTATTCCCTGTAGTTCCCTGTCCATCGAAACCACTAGGTCCAAATGAAAGGGATTTAGGTAGGCTGATATGCAGATTCAAGCATGAAAGTGTCATGTGCTTCTCAGAGGCTTTTCCTTTTACTTCTGCCTTGGTGTCTGGGACTCCTAACCTGGATGGCTTTATTGCTTCCCTCTCCTTTATCTCACCAAGAAAGGAAAAAGAGAGCTTCTCCAAAACACCCTTTCCTCTTCATAAGCATGCCTAGTACCTATCATTGTCAACTACATCACCTGTATCCATGCCTGGATTCTTTCCCTGAGTTATTATTGCCATGAAAACCTAAAAAGAGAAGTAGGAGCTCTGCTTCTATATATTTGGAGTGCATAATTCAGAACGGAATGTGATTTTCAAGGTAGCAGCCTTTAATTGGCATAATATATGTTTAATGAACTAGAGTTACTTTTTTTGTTGTCTTTTTGCTTTGTTACAGGCATAAGATAAGATTTGGTTTGCATCTAGAAAGTCAAAGTGAAGCTTCAAGTTTTTATACCTTTGGAATAGTTTAATGAACACGACAATGTTTCAATTTAATTAATCTAACCTCCTTAACCAGAATGAGGTAGTACAGGCCAAATCCTCAGCTGACATACTTTAGCATAAATGGAGTAAATCCAGGGCTTTCAGATTAAATAATTGCAGAGGTGTAGAAAAACTAAAGAATATTTAGGAAAGCTACCCAAAGGGATATGGTTGCATACACAAGTAAAACTAATAATACAAAAGCATATAAATCTCTATAGTGTGCACTCCATTTTTGTGAGGAGGAATACATAACTAGAGGAAAAACTCACAGGCATCTTTTTTGTCTCACATGCTAATCATCTTAGCTCAGATTCTTTCAGAATGTGTGAGCTTTCTCTCATCCCTCTCCCAAAAGAATATTATAGAGCAAATCATCTCTGATTTTGCTTGAGAGAAGTGGTAAGATTTAAAAGTGTGGGCAGACAGCACAAACAAGTTAAATTCAGAGTCACCATTCTGAGAATTCTTAACCCAACCCAGGAGACTACCAAGTCCGAAAATTGGGACGGCCCCAATACCAGTTAATAAAGTGTTCTATAAATGTGCACACTTTTAAAGCTCTGTACTTGACTGTCTATTTCAAAGTTATCTTTATAAAGAGAAGAGAGATTTATTCATGGGAAAGTTTTATGTGAATACACTTTTGTCCCTGCTCACATGGGAACAAGGACATTTGCTGCTTATATTGTCCACCACTGACTGTTTTGCTTTACAAATTTCAGACATCCAAGCTGAACCAACAATAAACACTGGATGCAAAGAAAATTCAGCAATCAAAGAATACAGACTAAAGAAAATTATCACATTGAAAACTGTTTGAGCAGACTGTGTGGTGAGGTCTTGTAAACAGTAGAAAATTCCAAAATGTAATCAACCTGCAACCAGAAAAGAGTTTATGAACTTACTGGTCCTCAAGAAATTTGTTTCATTTTATTACATTTCAGATGTATCCTTACTTAATAGATGCCATGGCAACTCTAAGGTGATATGACCGCTCCAGAATCCTTGTCTGGATCGGATCACCATCTACTTTCATCTTTCTTCTTTCTCATCTGAAGTCTGAGCTTAGCACAGTAAGACAGAGAACTCCTGTCAGCAAAGCAGGTTCTCTTTCTTCTACTGCTTCCTGGGATATTAATGCACCTTAGCACCAGAGGAGAGAGTGCTCCCTGCTTTCGCTGGGTCAATTGTCTCTATACATACATACAGACTTGGACAAGTTAGTGCACAGATCAAAAGATCAACGTCACCTTTGGTCTCTTTGGTGACTTGTGCTTTGGCTGACTGACCAGACCAAAGCCTCCTGTGATGAAGTAGACACTGGGACAATACTTTGTCTCCTACATACTATGCAAACAAGTCTCTGGGGCAGTGTGGAAATGTAGAATAAATTGAATCTTCCAGATTCCAGTCTTTTTTATCTTTGTGTTTGAAACTATCCTCCTCACTGGACATATTTTTTTTTTTCTTTAATGAAGCCAGTGATGGAAATGGCTTACAATCTACTAATAAATCTTGTTCATGTGTAATACTTGACATAAAAAGTGTTGTAGCAAATCACACTTAATACTTATGATAATATCACGCATTTAAGTTGATCTAGTTAAGTGGGAATGTTGTCTTATTGTGTAAATTAACTGGTAAAAACCTAGACAAAATGTCAAGGTTACCTACCTAAATTTAAGCATATGCAGCCATATTTTTGATCCCTGGTAGAAACATCCTCTGCTTACTCTGGCATGGGTCTGCAACATCAAAAGTATCCAGAAAATTAAGAACTGTAGTTATGCAGCATATTGGGGCAGGGGCCAAAACACACAGGTACAACTCAGAGTTCATAGAGAAACACAGTTTTCAAGCTTAAAGTCTTGGGATGAGTGGAGTGAAACATTCATGTGGGGTTTTTTTGATCTGGGCCTTTGCTCAGTTGGACAATTTTGACCTAGGTGAGCACCTATGCTAAATAGTCCATGCTTGTAAATGTGGTTAAAAAGCATGATCTAGAGTGACGGAAACAAAGTCTATTCCTAGTATTTCACTCATTTCATTCCACTTAAAATTGTCTTTCAATTGTCTCTTATCTGCCATTTTTAAGATATATGTAGCTTGTTTTTAATACATTCTTTTCTTCTTATGAACATCATTTCTCAGTACACCTGTCAGGTGCAAATGCCATATATTTGGACCAAGAAAACTCCAAACATTTGATGATTAGTATGTATATTCCCACATTTGGTAAACAACTACTGCAGTAGGAATGGAATTGACTTTTTTAGTAATTGAAATGCATAGTCCTAAATATTTAATGATTTATAACCTCTACCTCCACCCCAACAGTAAAACGCTATAGGTCAGCCTAATCTGCAGATTATACTACTGTTATGGTATTGATTTGCATTTGTAGTTGCAAGATTCAGTTTTAAAGACAAAGAAAGGGGAAAATACCAGAATTATTAAGAGAGGAAGCTCTTTCTTTTGGGCATAGCACTTGCTGTTTTCCTTGCTGATTTCAAACAAGAGGCCAAAAACTTACTACACTAAAACATTGAAATATGGACCTGGCTTTTGTTCCGTGTCCTCCAGCTCTGTGAAAAGTTTGGAGTATATATTGATGCCCACAATGATCAAGCAAAAATATTCTCCTTGTGGTCTACTACACATAAGTTACTCTTTACTGTAGCACTCAGATTAATGTGTAAGTCAGGAGGGTGAAAAGAACCACAAAGTTAAAGAACAGTTCCGTGAAGTACTTCAGGGAAGATGAAGACCACATAGTGTTATTTATTTCCACCTTTTTTTTCAGATGGGAAGTTTGTGACTGACGTGTTGGAGCAGACTTTAATCTTGGCCTTCCAGATCTCAGGTGAGGGCTCTGAAAATTCTGGATATGGACAATTCTGGTCCTTCTTCTCATGAATTTCTCTTCTATAACATTCTGGTACTTATGACCTGGCATTTTCCAGCCTTATGCTAGTTCACAGACAACTCTCTAACCAGCACACAACACATGAATAAAACTGGGATGCTAAGGCTGCTAGAGCATTATGTCTTCCTTACAAAATCTCAGCACAGTTTTTACTCTCATACAATCATCTGATCAAAAAATAATCTGTGTTCCTGGTATCAGATACATCAGGGGTTCCTTTAACTCTTGCCTGGTTGGCATGCTGTCAGAAAACAAAAGACTTAAGGGTAGGTGGATCCTTGGCATAGGGGATAGGAACTCCAGTATTTGACAACAAAATTCAGACATTTAGTACACAGGACAAAAATTCAGATTTGAAGAGGGAAAGGCATGCAGTAGGCCATCTGGATCTTAAAAATGTTTAAAAAAATTTGCTCTCCAAGTGGTTACTCAAGAAAAAATATGGATGATGGCAGAAGGGGAGAGGATATTATAATATGGGAAAGAGCTGGCAGGGAGTCTTCACACAGCAGAGGCCAGAAGACTCCTCATCTAAACAGTGACCATACAAGTCCGACTTCAGGGGGAGAGAAAATAGCACTTTTCCAAGGGATCCAAGTTAGATCGTATTCCAGTTGCTGTGATTTAGAAAGGCCCCAATTTACTGGGTTGAAAGTAAGACTAGAGAAAAGGATTCACTCTGAAAGAACCCAGAACTGGAGAAAAAACAGGTTTACAACCTTGTTTTATTTCCAACTCACTTTGTATTTTCACTACCCTTTAAGAAGTTTGCTTTTCTAGTTTATATTTGATCTCAGTGACTAGAAACCTCACTTTTAAAAAGGTGCAGGAAATCTAGCTCAAAGCTACAGGCTCCTGAAGGATCATAGCAGTGACACATTTTACTTAAAAAAACCCCAAAACTATAGGCCACTGCTATTTATGCCAAACAAATCTGAAGCACTGTAGAAGGGTGCTTCTATTCTGCTTATTACTGGAAAAACTTCTCTCAATTACAATGAATTTGCTTTAGAGCAAACTATTCTAAAGCAGGAGCTGAGCCCAATTAAAGGAAAAAAACCAACTTCTTTCTACTTGGCCCTGTTAATTCTAACATTATCTCAGAAATCTACCATATTTAACAGGTCAATACATATTGTCTTCAGATATATGTTAATGGATAAGGATAACAAGGATTTATTAACAAATAAGCAATGATACTTTTGCTACTGTGGATACATCTTTAAATTAGACAAAGCCAGAAACACAATAAAATTAGTCTTTTCCTTTGCCTCAAATCACTTATAGATACCGGTTCTCACTGAAACAAAGTAATACTAATATTCAAATCAGCAGACTTAACCAATATGAAAAGCAGTCTATAAACATGTTCACAATGTATAAAGCAAGAATGCTAAATTATTGTAAAACTGTATATATATATAAAACCTCTTCCATGGTGATATTTTGCCTAATATCCAATCTAAAACTTCCCTGGCATAACCTGAGGTAATTTCCTCTTATCTTGTCACCTGGGAGATGAGACTGATCCCTACCTCACCACAGCCTTCTTTCAGGTAGTTGTAGAGACCAATGAGGTCTCCTCTCAGCCTCCCTTTTTCCAGACTGAATAACCTAAACTGTCTCAGACACTTGTCCTCAGATGTGTGCTCCAGACCCTTCACCAGCTCTGTTGCCCTTCTCTGGACATGCTCCAGCCCCTCAATGTCCTGCTTGCTGTGAGGGGCCCAGAACTGGACACAGGGTTTGAGGTGCGACCTCACCAGTGCCAAGTACAGGGGGACAATCACTGCCCTGGTCCTGCTGGTCACAACAAGCCAGGATGCCCTTGGCCTTTTTGGTCACCTGGGCACAGCTGGCTCATGTTCAGCTGCTGTCAACCAGCACTCCTAGGTCTTTTCCCACCAGGCTTTCCAGCCACTTTTGCCCGTAGTGCTGCATAGGGTTGTTGTGACCCAAGTGCAGGACCTGGCACTTGGCCTTGTTTAACCTTGGTCTGTTGACCCAACCTGTCCAGATCCCTCTGGAGAGCCTTCCTACCCATCCAGCAAATCAACACTCCCACCCAACTGGTGGGATCTGCAGACTGAGGGTGTACTCGATCTCTTTGTCCAGATTGTTGACCAAGACATTAAACAAGACTGGCCCCAGTACTAAGCCCTGGGGAACATCACTTGTGACCAGCTGCCAGCGGGGTTTAACTCCATTCACCACAACTCTCTGGGCTCAGCCATCCTGATGGTTTTTCTTACCCAGTAAATCACTGGAAACTGGAATCTTCTGGATGAACCTTCCTACCCAGATTGACAGGAGATACCTCAACTCCTGTACTGCCTTATTGACCTGGAATTCTGCATCAGGGTGTGGCACAGCCCATCAGTATGAAACACTGAAACTATAAAAAGGAAGTATTCCTCCATTATTTTTATAGCTGTCTTAAAATTTCCATGCCAAGGTCGCTATCCAGGACAGGTGCAGGTGGACAGGATCCTACCTTGAATTTATAAAGAAAAGAACAGTGAGAAGCATATTTCTTCTACTGTGCTATAGACAGAGAAGCAGTACCTTACTGTCTCACCTTTCCCCTGAAACTAGCCCATGAAAACACTACATTGAGTGCCAAGAACCTGTAAGGTAACAGAGGAAATCACAGTGCTAGAGAAAAATCATCTTGTAGGTTTCAGACTAGTGTAACAGCACCTCTCAGATTTTGTCCTTGAACAAAAAATTTGCAACAAATCAATTGAAAATGGAGAATTTTAAACATTAATTTGAACTGAAATAAGTCCCTACATATATAATGTTTAAAATTGGCATGTGGCTCTTCAGTTTAATAAAGTGAGCTACTGAGTTCAGCTCAGTCAATATTTTACTTATTTTGATTTAAACACCTGAAGGCACCTCTCCAGCATGTTCAGCACCTAATATACTATTAAAAGTGCATTTTAAAGTTAAACAGCACAAATCAATTGATTCAAGAGGAACCCAACCAGCTGCCTACTGAAAACTCCTTTTCCTTTTTGCATTTCAGAAATGAACCTTTGCCTAAGAAAGAGACTTTACAGCAGATCAGAAACTCAGTGAAAACAACTCTAAGACAGATGTGTCAGCAGCAATTTAATTCAAGTTAATTAGGAAATTGAAAACCAAAATGGTCTCAACTGATCTAGTTAAACTTGTGTATTATGCTTTTGAGAGCAAATGTATGTAGGATAGGATAACATTCCAACTTTGTTGCTGAAATGCAAGTGGCTTTTAGATAATGTGCAGGCAACTAATGAATAGTTGTGCTTATCAGAGAATTTAATTTGGCTCTAATGAAATCATTCCAATGAAATAGATAATTTGCTTTACATATGAACTTGATATTGTAAAACACTATAGCTACTACTGCATGAATATATTACTAGGAAACACAGGGTTTGTAATTATCCATCTTAATTATGCCTCTATAATCAAAGAGAATGCATAAGTTAAAAGAATGAATTACAAAAACCTGCGCTTTATCTCTGGCTTAATAATAATAAAATGTAAGCACTTATTCTCTCTGTAATTTTTTTTCTTTATATGGTACTATCTTAGGATTAACCTAAATCCTAAGAGCACCTTGAAACATCAGGAAACAGGAGAAATAACACCTTCCTTCTCAGTACTCATAACAGAGGACTGTTTTGCAATTGCCTTGTGTGCCATCAGACTTCACACGAGATAGTTCCTTCTCTATAAGATTAGCTATGTGAAGACAAAAAATAAAAGGATCTCCAAGAGTTAATTCACTCAGCTATTGCTCCAAGAGGTGATTTGTCTCCTTGTACAACTGTCCTACATTACCTGAGCATCTTCTGCAGATTCCAGTGGAGGAAATATTATTTTTTCTTTTTTTCTTCATTTTCCATTTGTCCTCGAGCATTTGGAGACCCAGATGCCATTGACTTTTTGCAAGTCTCCAAGCCCCTTAGGCAGCTATGAAGAGTCCCATTCTACATAGTAGAAATAACGACAACTACACCTGGTCTGCAGGAAATGAATCAGCCCTGAGCACACCCAAACTATCAATCGCCTTTCCACTGACACTTATTTTAATTTTAATCTTGCAGCCTAAGACAAACAAGAGCTAATTTTTGCTTGTACCACCCAGGGAGAACAGCAATACACAAATTTTTATGTGGACAGTGCAGTCAAGCTTCTCCAAAGCTCTGTGTGGTAGATAATTCCTCTTCGTGTGCACTGCAGGGAGAAGGGCAAGGCTCTTCATACATATTAAATATTTCCATCAAAGAGAAGTGTCCCACTACGGTGATAGTTTTCTTCCTGAATACTATTACATTTGATGTTCAACACATGACTTTTAGCTTTTCCAAAGTCTCACTCACAGGAGGATAAAAAATATATTTACTCCAGGGACAATGATATCAACAGTTATGACTCAGACTTCTGGTATGTTACAAATTCTTCAGTTTAAAGGTCATGTCACAATTCAAGTTTTAATAAAGAGGAGTGAAACCATGAAAAGTGTTACATTGAACAATGAAATTTCAGCAGAAGTTTCAGGATTGGTGCCTTTTCTCACCAAGAAGATATAAAACAATTCAGAAATTGGTGATAAAAAGGCAGCAAGAATAATTTGTTGCAGAACTACTATCATGTCATAACAGTTGGTCTTCAGCAGGACTGAGTATTGAGTGAAAATTGGAGCAAAGATTTTTTTCCACGAGATTGCTAATAAAACCTTCAAAAACAAAACAAAAACAAGTGAACAAAAACCTGCCCAAACCTCCTAACAAGTTTCTTTCTTTTACAATACCAGTAATTGCAAGTTAATAACCTTGAATTACATTTGCAAATTTTTTTTTTTAAATCCTTTTCCTAACTTGTATTTAGTTGCAAAATCCTTTAAGCAGGAGTATGCTGTGAGGATGCTAAGAGGGACTTAATAATTAGGTAATCTCATTAATGCCACACAAACATTTGCAAGCAAAATATTTTCACACCATAGTTGAAAGCATCAGCAGATTGCCACTTGAGACAGCAAGGAATATTGCTGCTTGTCTTCAGAAAGCACAAGCAGGTTCAGCACCTCTTTTAAGTATTCACCCCATGTAAGAAGGAGAGTGGTGACACGTTATTTAGCAGAATAACTAGAGAACTAAGCCAGTTTTTAGGTATTCTTTTCAAATGTGCCATTTAAAGTCACCCTCAGAGGACAGACATATCAGCAATAGGGTTAATCACCACAATTTGTTGGTTTTTTCCCCTGATTTAGCAGGATACCCTGAACAGAACTACTGAGAATACTGCAGTTGTTTGTTAAAGCCATTGTGCAATATGATATTAAACTGATAGGAATTTTATATCTAAGCAGGTTCTATATCACATGTAAATTCAGCTCTCATCACATAAGAAGATTTAGGGAAAGTTCAGATACCAGATTCACCTAAAACCAGCAGTTAGCACAGAAATATATTAGAAGCATGCAGCTTTCCTTTCCAGGAAGCCTTCTGGTATCTCCCTTGAACCATTGGTCCTTTTTCTACCCTCTAGCTGATTTCTTAATATAAGAGGTTTCTTCAAGTTCTCTCATGGTCTATTTAAACCACTGAGAAAACAGGCAATGTCACTGATCACAATAGGGGCCTAAAAAGCCAAATTAAACCATGGGCTGACAAGCATGATGCAAAAAGTTAAACTAGATCAGCCTGGTGCAATAAAGACTGTGTCTGGATGGCAATTTCCTGGCCTCTCCATGAAACAATGAGGATTTTTAAACCAGTTTCAAAAGTGGAGGTGAGAATAGACATATGGGCTCTAAATATTTTCTAAGTCTAATAGACAAGGTTTACACCAGAAATCTTGGCTATACTGACACAATAAGCATAAGCAAATTATTTCTTTCAGAAGTCTCTGTGCACCAGCACGTTGGCAGAGAAAATTTGCCAGCACTTTCACTCCCCCTAAACTGAAGGTGACATTAAGAAGACTATCACAATGAACCACTCACCTTGGGTCTTCAAACCTGAACCACAATTCACAGAAAGAAGACTTTAGGAGCTACAGGGATGAGGACTCCAGGAAAACAAACAAACAAATACCCCACTCCAAAAAAGTAAATAAGTAATACACAAATGGGCAGTGGGTGAAAGAGTCAGATACTTGATTTTGTTATAGACAAGAGAACAGTCTTCACCATCAAGAAGATCAAGTTCCTTTGTGAGTAGATAAGAAGCTTTAGGTACCAAAAATCCCACCTATTATTTGTACACTTGCACAAAGGTACAGAGGAAGGAATGCTGTTAAACAGCAATTTTAATATCCCAATTTTAAAACTGCCAGGCCATTGGAAAGTCCTGTCTGTCCTGAATTGTGTTTGTTGCCAAAGAGTAATTTCTAAAAGAAATTTCAAAATCTCCAAGAAAATCATCATTAAGACATTTTCTTTGAAACATTCTCTTTTCCAAAGGCAGAATAAAAGATTTGGGCGGTGTCACTACAGCAGCTCTTTACAACATGAGTATTTTCTCTACATAATAGAAAGAAAAAAGAAAAATCTTCATCTATCCAGGTATAAGAGTTACCAAGAAGATTTGCACTTTACATTTGGGACTGGAGGGAAAACTTCGTGCAGTTGCTACCCTTAGCCTGAATAGACATATTGGCTGAAACAAACTGAGAAGTGTTATATACAAAATGTTCTAGCTGATAAGTGGTTTTGAATAAGCTCATTCATGTGCAAAACCAAGGGTGGACAGTGCAAGTCAGGAATGTGTTGCACACCTAAACTTCAAAAATCTGAGTAAGAGAGCCACATGCATGCATATGGACAGCATCAGCAGCAGAAAATGCAGCCATAAGGAGGCATAAATCTGTAAAAGAGAGGTTAATTAGACACTTGGGAATGATAAATAGCAGATCACACACGATTACTAGATGAAGGGAAAAAAAGGACTAAAGTGTTCAACTGGAAAAAGCCCAAATTAAAGTGAAAACAGTTTAAATGCTAAAAGAATGAAGATCAAACACAAAGTCATAGCCTATGGGTAAAGAAGGGATAAAAAGTTAGGGGAATACTTCAGCTACAGTCATGGGAAGAGATTAGAAAAGTTTCTTCATGCTAGAATTCTCCAAGACAAAACATATCAGCTGAAATGTCTGAAAGAAGAACGTGCACCAATAAAGAATGTTATGGAAGTGAACATTGATACAAGAGGCTGTAACATATTTTGATGTTGATATGGAACATAAAAATGTAAAGGGATACTAATAGGAAAAAGCTTATCCAGGAAGATAATAAAATGAGACAAACTTAACTGTGAAGTAAAAGAAAAGCAAAATTACGTAGTCAGACAGAGAAAATGACAACATAAAATAGGAACAGAGAGTTACCAATATGATTAACCATAATGACAAGTCCTAAGACATCTTCAAAGAGAAGTCAGCTTATTAACAGAAGGAACTTAAGGGGATGTATAGCAATTGGTTAGGTATATTTATCTAAGGTAAGCAAAGAAAGGAGAATAAAATATACAAGTCTCCTCTGCTACAAAGCCTCCCCATAATAAAGGGAAAGAATAATTCCTTGACTGTGTATCTCTCGGGACAAGTTGTTCAACCAGACCAGCAAATGAACAAACTACATGAGAAAGTGTCTCTCCAATGTGGAAGAATGATGGAAAATCCATTCCAGCCTTGTTTAACATTTCCCATGTACAGCCAAGTAAAGATGTGCTAATTACATCCCTGTGAAATATCAACCAGAAAAAAGAAAGGTCTTTTTTTTTTTGTAAGACAAACTGTCAACTCATTAAAAACTATAATGTGCTGTTTATTTATTTATTTATTGTTATTTAAATTGACAGCCAATCACCATTTTTTACAGAAAATGGTTCTGCAGGATACCTTGCAGAAATGCATTTTGAAGTAATACAGGTCATTGTTCATTAATTCACCTTTCTGATCATGCACATCAGATTGATATTTGGCAATTTGGGTTTTATTGTTTCGTTTGGGGTTTTCCTTTTTTTTTTTCCTTTCCCTTTTTTTTTTTTTTTTCCCCAGAAGCTGATGCACCAATTACCATGGTCAATTGAATTACCAGGTCATCAACAGAAATTTATCACAGCAATTTATCACAGTTCAAATAATTGTTTCCTAATCTACCTCAAGGAGCTCCTAGTGTTTTTATATTACTGTTCTAACATAGTGGCATAACTTCTGTGTAAGCTCTTCACATGCAGAAAACTTCTATCTCCTTTCTACATCCACAATCTTCTGCTCTCATACTTGCCAACCTGTCTTTATGGGCCTTACTCCAGCCAGATTTTCCTCAAGTTTCCTCCTGCATGTTAGTTCTACCATTAAAAAGTCAATCCTATATAAGCTTTGTGCTACACCTAAAGCAAATGCTGGTGCTAGCATTTGACCTCCCAAACCTGATTAAGTGACATAAAATACCTTTTTCCCCATAACACACCAAGTATGTGACAGACTACTGATTGCAGCGGCAATTCTAGCCTCCCCTCCTTTTTATAATTTTTAAAGTAAAAATTTTGTACCCCACTCATTATGGTTTTTCTTAGTCACAGTATAAAGTTCACAGCTCCATTTTTCATCAGCTTATCACCTTACAGTAGGAATGGACACATCTATGTGCACTGAAGGGAGATTATGAAATCATAATCCTGATCAAATGTAGGCTATTTTGTAACACGGATGTGAACTGACAACTGACCTACTTCTGTCCCAGGGGCTGAAAATTTTAAAGGTGTTTTTACCTTCCACCATGGAACACCAAAATGGTTAAAGAAAGTAGAAAATGTTTTTGAAGCACAGTTAACACCAACTTTTTAATCTTTACTATCAAAAAGTAGTTTGTCAGCTTTCTAAGAAATTCAGAACCAGACAAAACAGTGAATTCAGCAAGAAGGGAGTACCACCAAAGTAGTACACAGTGTGGACAGTCCTTCTACACTTTCAAAGACATGAAAAATGGGAATAGGAAATCTAAAACTAGAAGGTATTCAGCAATAGTGAACAGAATTTTAAAAGAGATTGATACAAAGAGAGGAGAAACAATACAAATCCAGAAAACAAATGAAGACCGTCCTGGTTATTGATCATTATTGCTATATGATATTCTGCAGTTCAAGAGAGCAAAGCCATGGACTGATTTAAAGTGATGCAAGTAACCGAGGACAGAAATTCCACATGTAATTTAGAATTTTGGTCACATCAGGGAAAAAGGGAGATGTGATTGTCTCAAACCAGAGAAGAAGCAGAGCTTCAGGACAAACCAACTCCAAAGCTATTAAAAAAATAAAAAGCTTAATTTATAAGTAACCCAATATAACTAAGATATTAGAATACTTGTAACAAGAATTAATTTATTAAGAGATAGGGACAATTAGCCATTTCAGTAAATTTGGAATTGTAGGAAACTATTTAAGCAATTGATTCCAAAATGAAATTTTAGGAAGTAACAAGAATTTGTACAAAATACTTTTACTGCTTTAGAATCCAAGATACAGATCCAGATTCAGCAGCAGGAGAGGCAATGGAACATTTGACTCTGCTACTTTGGAGATTATCTGTGTCGAACATATCAAGGAAATTGTGCCTGGGATTAGCTATCATTCAAAGAAGTTCTATATTTTTCTCCATCTCTTTACTAATGCACACTTACACTTCCTTCTACAGAACAATCTGCTTTATTTCAAGATTTATTATGTGTTTTATTTGTAGTAGATGAATTAAGAAAAACTAAAAAGCATAAACCTCAGACCCCCTTGGTACTACATTGAAACCCAACACTTAAATAAGGTTGTCCAACAGTCATTTTTAAGAAATGGTTACATGTAAACAATTTTATGACTTGAGGTAATTTATTATTTATTATAGTCACCTGATCCTTGTGAAATGCAACATAGGAGTCCTAGTAATAATAATTAGTACTTCATATTTATTTGGACTGCCTTGGTATACTTTGAAAGGTATTTTGTGTAGTAGATTACATAAAAATAGTGAAAAAAAATACTGTGCAAATATACGTGCATACAGAACAAAGGCAAGAGTGATTTTGCTGTCTGCACACAGAGTAACATATTCTGTTAAAACTTTGAAGTACCATTATGTTAAACAAAATGTATTATGATTCAGAGATTAAAATGCATTTTCAATTGATTCACATTTCTAGTTAAATTTATGGTCAGCAGAGACATAATGATATCATCCACAAAATTGTACCAGATATAATAATAACACCCAACTGCATCTGTGCTGTAAAAAGTATAACAATAGTGCACTATCACTGGTTCTAATTACCTCTTATCCTTTAGAGACTGGCAGGTGGCCAATGAAATGCGGATATAAAATCAGAATATAATCAGGTAAAGGGAGATGAAACTGTTATTGGCTTTTAGTTATGTAAATTAAGAATTTTACTCAACAGGTTATTTAGTCATCCTGATGAGTGGGAAACATTCATTTAGGAGACTAATTATACAGTACTTACAATGATTAGAACACCCAATTGTTTCTATTGCAAAGAGTATAAAGTACATCTTGAATTATATTAAGTTAGTGGTGAGAAAGAATTTTGTTTATTTCTTTTCCAGGAAATGCCCAAAGGAAGCCTAGTACAGACAAAAGCAATTGGCCCAGTGATGAACCTGTAAGAAATTCTCTCTCATCTAAATTGATTCTCTTTTGCTCTGCCTTTCAGACCTGCTTTGAGTAAATATCTTGTACGCAGATGCACACAGCTACTAGAAAGTCTTTCAGATGAAGCACAAATGGAGGAGCTGATCACTTGCAATCTCTTGAGATGGCACAGATCAGCTGAAAGGACACCAGTGTTTGCTGATACCGCTCCCGCCAGGTTTCCTCTGCTACTGGTCTAAGCAAATAGTAGATTTATTTCCTTCACGAGTATTTGAGTGAAGTATAAAACAAATTGTGACTTTTACTGTGTCCATGACCATATCACATTTACTTCGTATAAACATGGTTATTTCCTGCCACCATTACCCAGTAAAAGGACAATTTTCACTTGTGTTTTGCCAAAGAGGGAAAAGCCTCTGTTATGCAAACATCCTAAAAGGCTGTGTTACTTAGCTCCATAAGCCACTTAAAATAGAGTAACAGCATTTCATGATTTGTTTAATAGATCAGCACGTCATAAACCATGGCTTACACAGGTGTATACTCTACAGGCAACCCATACAACAAGAGTGATTCACTAAGATATTTTGCATGACAAACACCTAAAACCACTGTGCTAGTTCCTGTTCATTTCAAAGGGGAAGGATTTAAGCTCCTGACATAACAGCCTCCAACACTGATCATTGTGGGAGATGAGAGAGATAGGTGACTGCAGATAAGGAAAACAAGGAAACAAGCAGAGGGTTTTATCCTCCAAAGACATAACTGAGTCTATTAAAGCTCACTGTGCAAGTTTCCATTGATTTTTGCAAACAAAGTGCTAAAAGACCATAAGTTGTAGCATTAAAAAACCCTTAATGAAGTAAGACAATTTGTTGTTATTCATTGCCTTGGCTATTGCAAGTACAGTTATCTCCTTCATAGTCCCACTGACAAGCACAAATCTCAAAAAAAAAAAAGCATTACTTTTCACCTTTAGAATTATATACCACCATATTATGTTATTGTGCAATAATAAACATGATTACAATTAATAAATTATTCTTTTTACAGTATTAGTCTTTGTCTTATCAGAATTCCTTGAATCATGAAAACGTGGAATACCCTGAATTGGGAGGAAACCACAACGACCATTGAATCCAGCCCCAGCTCTGCACAGGAAAATTTTAAAAAATCACACTGAATCAACACTTCACTTTAAACTTTTTTTTCTTTTCTAATTTTATTGGTTTTGTACAGTAAGTGAGCAGATTTCCAAATTACTGCCTATTAAATATCCTGCTTTCATATTGAGGAATAATCTCAGCAAAGTGAGATAGAATATCTGTATATCAGGACAGTTTCTTTCTTCTCTATCTTTTGTATAGGGCCGAAGATGACAGGATTTGGAGTCCTCCACTCTACTCTTAATTGTTTAGAAGAAAGAAAACCTGCTTCAGAGCTACAACACTACTGAAGTTCTCTTCATTATTGGAACATTCCCACCTGCTCACTCTGAGTTGTAACTATGTTGATTACAAGGTAGACACAGCAGGGTAACCTTAATCCCACGGCTGCAGCAGCTACTGCAGGACACATTGAATGAATCATTGCTCAATTTTCAATGCCTCTTTTTCTTGAAGGAAAAGGACAAAGAGCATGACCTTCTTGAAGTCCTTGTTACTGAAGTGCTATGCATCAGATACAGGTTTTGGGCCCAAAAGATAAACCTGGACAGGGCTCCTTGGGATGCCCTAATTTTGGCACCTACAGTTGGCTGTGGCCGACCCTTGTTTTTAACACCCTGTTATGAAATTTCAGGAGCTTCTGCATTTAGGTGAAAGGCTACTGCCCCATGCAACCCAGTATCTCCTGACTGCTACCACTGAAGCCCCCTTAGCAGTCAGAGTCTGCCTTGCATCCCACTGTCTTGTCACTCTTATTGCGTGATGGCCAGAGATGGGATCTGCAGTCCAGCTTTGTGGAACATGATGATCACTCCATCAGCTCATTAGCCACTGCATGCACAAAAGGGAGAAGGGATGCACAGCAGAGTTATGTCAGAAAAGCCATGGGGGGCTCTACTCCCAGTGTAAGACTTCATGTACAGCTGACTTTGCAGCAGGACTAAGGGGTGGAAATTGAATGGGCAGATTTTGACTTGGTTAGTCTTCACACAGAGGATCACTCTTGAAGTACCAGAAGAATAACTTTAGAAAATATAACAAACCTTGAAGTCAGCAGATCAGCAGTAGGTAATCTCTCCTGTGAATTGAAAAAAGCCTTGCACATCTTTCCTTTCACCCATGAAAGCATTTAAAGAACATAAAGCACGTACCAGGATGGTAACGTAGAACATTTCCAGAGGAAGCTCCCAGTGTTGGGTGGGAAAGGGAACACACTGAAGGATTGTCTCTGGATATATGTATGTAGGGTTCCTTTGCCAGGTCCCAGCATGAAGAGCTTAGAAATGCATCAGGCCATGCTTTCCTCCAACAGAGCAATCCCAGGATCCAAGGAGCACAAGCTTGGTGTTACATTTCCCTTGCAGGGTCTGTTGTAGATCTGTACACCAAGGCCCACGCACTGAGTCCCCCACAAAGAGCAGGTGTTTCAGTCTCACAAGCATGACCTTCACCTTCTTGAGCTTGTGCCATTGCTCATCTTCTTGCACAGTCACGAGATTAACAGGTTAACAGACTTCTGGTTCCCCCACCTGTCCTTTGCCTCTGGAGAAACTCTGATCAGAATTATTTTGAAAGTATCAGCGGGAGATAAGGCTGAGGACAGGACTGGCAGCAAGGCCACAATACAAGTCCAAGTTTGATTCAGGAAGCAAAGATAGGCACATTCACACTGTATCTTAGCCAGGACTGCTGGCCCTCGGATGAAATGAAGTAGGGCTCAGGTGTAGAGATGGAAGGAGGTCTCAGGAGAGGATGATCAGGGCCATTAAAGTCAATTAATACCCTCAGGGAACTGACAGCTAAACAGAGGTTTAGCTCCAAAACCATAATACTGCTTTTTAAAAAACTCTCTAATGTAAATACAGCCACTATGGAAATATATGTATATATCTATATATCTATATCTGTATATATCTATATATATCTATATATAAAGTCTCCAAGACTTAATTACTTTTATATGGGACTGAAAAGGAAAAAAAAAGGAAAAATGAGAATAACTCAAAGCCCCCTGTGCATAATCATGTAATTTAATGATAATCTCATTGGACACAAAAAGCACAATATTTTTCTATTAAACTCACATTTTGCCTCCAAACAGTATCTTTAGGGGAAACAGGCTGAAACTGAATGTCAGAGATTTTCCAGCTCAATGGCACGACACACATTGAAATTGCATCCCTGAACTTACATGTTGCTCCTCGTAGTAAGAAACAGGCCACCTGATTGCTAAGACTCTCTCTTTGTCTCCTGAAACAACATAACACAGTTTTGAAGCTGCCTAAAAACCATGCCCTTTTCAAATCAAATACACAAAGGACACAAACTGACATATCATATTTTGCTATTCATTTCTTCCTTGGCAATTTAGTAGGTTTTATGTAACAAGAAAGAAAGTGGGCAGTTAGTCTAATAAACTATTTGATTTTAAATCAGAAGTTATTTAAATTATTAGACCTGGGTCAAAATATGATTTTTTCTGAACTCTCAAAATCTGTGGGAAACCTCTCATATTTTGCAGAGGTTTTTAGGTCTCTGAGAGGACAGATGAAAGAGTCTAATGTTATCATATGTCAATATTGCCATGTTTAGTTAGAAATCAGGACCAAAATGTTGAATTCCATATAATGACCATTCAGAAAGATTTTGCTGGGATCAACAAAACTTGTGAGACATCTTTTGTAGCCACAGGACAACATATTCCTTATCTGAACTACCATCTATTTGAAACACTATTCCTGCTCTTCCCTCTTCCTCAGGAAAATGGGTGTTTTGCTGACACCAAAAGGTAGAAATAAGAAAGGTACCAAGTGTCCCTGTGAAAGCATAGAGAACAGAGAAGTGATTTGCAACCTGCTTCTTGTTTATACATTTGTTTGAATCTGTGTGAATTGTTTTTATATGTTTGATAGGCAAAAGCAAAGGAAAAAAAGGAATAAGCATTCAGTAGGTCAATTATTGATATGAGAGCCTGAGCAAGCAACAGCAAAATTCACTATGGTAATTTATCTGCATGGGTCAATGGCTATTGACTGCTGAAAATAAAGGTCGATCACACTGATAGATTTCAATGCCATAGCTATGAACATGTATTAATAAACACAGCACAGAAGTGATTTTTGACTCTGTTGGAAAGGACAGATAATCAATATCCTTGTGTCCTTGCTGAGGCTGAACTTTGTACTTGGATTATATTAATTAAAGACTAAATAAAGTGCTGATGTTTTTATATAATTAAGATATGGAGGAAAATAATAAAGTAGTTGGTGGCTTTTGTTCATTATTTGATGCTGAAATGAGTAAAAAACCTACCTAAGCCATTTAAAAAAAATAATATCTCTTTTTCACAAGCATCCTCTTTTATCCCAGATATTATTCCTACTGTATGCTTGCTGCAAAAAATAGTTCAGCACTTTACACTGCAAAAAAACCTGGACAAGTGGTTCGGACTATTTGTGTAAGAGCCCAGAAGGTGTGGGGTGGTTTTTTTTTTCAGACAGGTGGCCAAGCTGTAAAGGTCCACTGATGCCTGGATATTTCATCCAGACAGCATAGTTTTGTAAGACATTTGAAGTTCCGTTTTGGAAAGAAGCAAAACTGCAGAATCCTGGCAACTTGACACTATCTGAAAAAGTAGACACTATCTACAAAGTTCAGCTGCCATCCCTTTCCACTTATTTCCATGCCCCACCACTCTGCCTGGTGTGTAGACTTGTACAACTGTGTTGGATGAGAGAGTTATTCCAGCTGAAAATTAACCTCTTAAAAAGTAAGGAAGGAAAGAGTAGGATGCAAATGGAGCAGCTCTCCACTCCCAGTGTGGTGTTTAAAATGTTGGGAGGCTGGGAATAGGATCAGGAAACTGAAGCAGGGCTCAGCAGCATGGCCTAAAGCAACCATTAGCTGTAGTGGATGCATCCTGAGATGCCAACTGCAAAGGAGTGAGCCTAAATATGTATCTTATCCTGTGTGACCTGTTGTGTGAAATGACTGAGTTTCAATCCCTCACCACAACGACTGGGACAAGTATATTGTAATGCCATTTCACTGCTTTACATGGTCATTTCAAGAAAAGCCTGAATTGTTCAGGTATTTCATGAAATACCTGGCATTAATATTCCCGGTGTATAGTGAAACCAGTTATTGAATGGAATGACTAACATTCCCATTCATTCAGAGAACAGGTGCATTGCAATAACGAGTGTTAATTATCTGGAATCATACATAGAACCATATGGATCCAGTGGTGAACATAAAAGACTGCACTCACTGTGCCATAAATATGTGCAATAGATATAGCTTTACTTCTCTTTTTGAGTTAGCAATTCCAAACAATCAGGAACCAGGTATTTTACATGTTACCTACTTATTAATTTCTGTATTTTCCTGTTATGAAAAAAAACTTCTGCCAGTTCTAAAACTACTTAGGTGATTAGCTTTATATCAGAACAGTGAGATTATTTTCTTTTTTTCATATTTAAAAATAACTTTATTACAGAACAAGAAGTTTGATTATGTATATCTTTATAAATATGTATATATATCAAACCAGAGATTCCCAGACGATCCAGATAAACCAGGCTTTCAGATTTGCAATCTCAGTTCTATACCTACACATAAAGGCACACAGATAATGGCAGGTTCTAGTAAATCTTTGCCTCTCTTCAAACCACCCATTGGAAATGTGCATGCTCTTGGATAAGCCTGCATCTTGGTGGTATCCACATACCCCTTGACAATAACCCGGCAGTAAATGTGCCCAAACACCTGCTCCTTATGCTGGACAAGCCTTTTACACTTGCATTATGTTCCCTCCTGGTTTTAGCTACTTTTTCTTCCACTGTACAAAGTGTTGGTATCTCTTTCTAAGGCACAGAAAAATTCCTTATAATAAAAAAATGTCTGCATGAGAAGCAGTCGGAGACATGTAAAATCTTAGTGAACAAGAAAAATCAGAAGCATATCAGTTAAGTATTTCTCTTTAATCCTTTTATTCTTCCCTCATCTCTCTATTTGCAAGCTTTTAGCTTCTTTTATTTCCCCTCTGAATTGAGCCCCTGCACCAATTGTCCTTCTAGCGGCCCTATCAGTAAATGAATTTTATTTCAGTATCTTTAAAAAGAGGTGATTTCTAGTAACTAATTCACATTCCCCTTTCCTTTCAAAATGAATTAAATTTTTACTAAACCATAAACCTGGGTACTATCACTTAAATTGAATGTAACAGAACAAAATATTTTTTCTGCTGTAGTATTTTTCTGTGTTAAATTTAGCTGAATTTGACCATTCAGCTCAGTTTAAACTCAAAAATTCAGATTTTCCAAAAATTTTTCACTTTTCTCTTTCAATGAAAGTAGAAGTCGAATTTGAACTGATTTTATTACTAGTTTACTTTGTTTCTAAAAGAAGCTTAGAAGTGTAAAAAACCTTTTTCCTGCACAAGCAGTAATTTCTGCTTTCAAATTAACATTTTAATCCTTGACATTTGTAAATATTTCCCCTAAAGAAGTAAGGTGACAGGTCTTGCAAACACTTATGTTGCATATGAGATGTAAACCATTTAGCTTCTTAGCACGATCCTGTTAGATACAAATCTGTGCTTAGAGATGTAAACAAAATCTTAATCTTTGTTAATCTTTGCAGTTAACTGAATTAAAAAAAAATTAATGTTTATGTAGATGCTCCTTAATATTTGCTGTTTCTGGCTTCAGTTAGGTGACTGTATATGTTGTAAAATGCATGTGAAAGCCTTTACACATACACAAAGTCCCTTGTACTTCATAATTTCCATCATTCACTATAGCTAAAGCTGAAGAAGCACAAGAGAATTCTTAGTTCTCTGACCAGCATTCTCAGCCGCTCATGCATGAAAAGGAGACTTCTTATCAGCTAAACAATTTATATCTTCACCTTCCCATCCATCTGCTGAGTGGGAAAAGAGTTCAAATCAAGAGAACCATTGAATTTCACTGTAAATAAAAGGGTTTAGCCATCTTATGTTTTCCCCTCCTTCCCCTCTTCTGCCTCTTCACATATATTTCCCAAATTTCTTTCTGAATATGACAAAAAGACCTTTCAAGTATTTTTCATCTTGTAATAGCCCAAACCACCTTTGAGCTGTAATGCCAGTCCACGTGTTGCGCTGGCTTCCTGGACATCCTGTAAGTTGGTACATATATTTCATTGAACTAAATATATGTGCAGCCTTGAATCAGTATAAAATGAATCAAGTATCAAACAGTATAAAATCAGATTAAAGAAAACTTCTACTGACTTATCCCAGTGATAATATTTAGGTGTCAGAGTTATATATCAAGGTAAATTGCAGTATAAAAGTGGCTATTGATCTGACAGTCGTTTAGGTCAGGCACCTGAGTGTAAATCACTCTGGACTTGTCCTGGCCCACCTACCTGGCCCTCCTTCCCATGGGGGAGGCATTTTGGAGGTCACCCAGCTCTCCTTCTGGTGTGGCATCAGATCCCTGTCAGGGCACATAGCCAGAGTCCTGGGTACCTCCGTTCAGAAGAAAGTTGACTTTGTGTACTCTTCATACATCAAGTCTTAAAAGTTGCAGAGATTCATGTATAGTTTTAATCTTAGAGCATTCTGTCCAGTGCAGAAATTCACAAGGTTGTTGCCTCACTCCTGTTTTTGAGGCAAACCTGCCCCCAATGAGAGTCCAAAATGTAAGATGTTTATTGAACTTTAGGTTGAGCAAAGTGGGGAAGGGCCTCAATATCCCCCTTGAATCCTGGGTACCTCAGCTGGGCACAAAGAGACCATGTTATCTTTGTTATTTTCAAAGACATTCTCCGGGAAGATAAAATTTGAACCTAAAAAGAGGATATAATGATCAGCTGTGTATTCTTAGCTGTATGCAAGAAGTTCAGAGTAACTATTAATATAAAATATTTACCTGATGCCATCTAGTAGCTGCTCTACTGCCCAATGTCCATTAAATCACAGCAGCAAAAACACACTTCCCCTCTTGTCAGCTGCTGTATGTGAGTCCAGGGGCTTCCACATTTATCAAGTACTAATATGTCTGTGTAAAGCAAACAGGCTGTAGGTGAAGAGATATTGCCCATCAGCCTGTCAGCCAAGCAAACAAAACCCAGCATGCAAGTCCAAGTGAGTTGTGATTCTTTCTTTGCAGAAAGATGTTCAGCAGAATAGGGTGCTCTGGAGATGTCCCATGTCCTGCTCAGAGAGGTGCCAGAAATAACTGTGATGTTTAAAGTATTATGGGAATCAGGAATACAAGAGAATCTTAAACTGTCACATGGTGTTAATTAAGTAGAGCTGGCCAGGTATTTGCTTTTAAAATATTTTTAATAGATTTAACAGAACTGGTGGAGGAAAAAGATGGCTTTTCATCAGCATCTAGATTGTACTGGGATTTTTAAAAAAACTCAACATAATCCAGACACAAACCCCCTAGTTTACATGCCCTGGTACCTCAGTTTCAAATGGACGTATTTTGTTTTCCTGCAACTTCTTGCTTCTTTTCTCAACGTTTCAGCATATTAATACTGGAAAAAAATGCAATGAAAAATATTTCAATATAGCAACAGTTTGACTGTTTTGATGATTTTTGAATAATCTTGGGAATCTGGAGAGTTCCCAACTGGCCAGAAACTGGCAAACATCATCCCAATTTTCAAGAAGGAAGACCCCAGACACTAAACTTCAAGGGGCAAGAAGGAAGACCCCAGAAACTAAAGGCCTGTCAGTCTCGCTTCAGTGCCTGGCAAAGTTATGGAGATTATTCTGGGAGGTATTGAAACACACCTGAAAGACAACAGAGTCATTGGTCACAGCCAGCACGGCTTCATGAGAGGAAAGTCCTGCTTATCAAATCTGATTTCCTTTTATGACAAGGTAACCCATCCAGTTGATCAAGGGAAGAGAGTTGATGTAATAATTTTGAATCTCAGTAAAGCTTTTGATAATGTCTCTCACAGGATCCTTCTGGACAAAATGTCGAGAACACAGCTGTATAAACACATCATGGATACCTGAGGGGTCAGGTACAAAGTGCAATTGTGAATGGGGTGAAATCAAACTGGCAATCTGCCACTGCTGGGGTTCCAAAGGGCTCCATCCTCAGCCTTGTGCTCTTCAACTTCTTCATAAATTACTTGGATGCAGGACTGGAAGGGATATTAAGTTTGCAGATAATACAAAAGTGGAAGGAGCTGCTGACTCCTTTGAAGGCAGGGCAGCCCTGCAAAAGGACCTTGATAAATCAAAGGACTGGGCAATCAACAATTGTATGAAGTTCAAGAAGGGAAAGGGCCGGGGTAGGACGGGACGGGACGGGACGNGGTCAATGGCAAGTTGAACATGAGTCAGCAGTGCCCTGGCAGCCAGGAGGGCCAACCCTGTCCTGGAGGACATCAGGCACAGCACCACCAGCCAGGCAAAGGAAGCTGTCCTGCTCTGCTCTGCACTGGGGTGCCCTCAGTCTTGGGTGCTGGGGGCAGTTTTGGGCAGTGCAATATAAGAAAGACATTAAAGTATTAGAGAACATTCAAAGAAGGGCCAAGAAGATGGTGAAGGTCCTTGTGTGGAAGCCATATGGGGAGCTGAGGTCACTTGATCTGTCCAGACTGGAGAAGAGGAGACTGAGAGAAGATCTCATTGCAGTCTACAACCTTCTCCTGAGGGGAAGAGAAATAGCAGACACTGATCTCTTCTCTCTGGTGACCAGTGACAGGACCTGAGGGAATGATCTGAAGATGTCAGGGGAGGTTTAGGTTGGCCATTAGAAAAAGGTTCCTCACTCACAGGATGGCTGGGCACTGGAACAGGCTCCCCAGGAACATGATCACAGCACCAAACCTGACAGAGTTCAAAAAGCATTTGGACAATTCTCTCAGACACATGATGTTATTCTTGGGCATGGCTTGTGCAAGGCTAAGAATTGGAACCAATGATCCTTGTGAGTCCCTTCCAACCCAGCATACTCTTATTCTGTGATTCTGTGATTGATTCAACCTTTTTTTGTTATTACTAAATTAGAAATATTTTCAAGTTCTTAACTGTTATAATATGCTCATGGAAAGAAAAATAAGTTTTTAGCTACCAATAAGTCACATTATTAGGCACATGAATATTTAATGTGAAAGGAAACTACACAATGCATGCAAATCTGCAAATCTAGCAAAACCAAAAATTCTCCTTAGCTTCTCCGTTGTGTCTCTGTATCATTTTGATGGTGTTTTTTGGTACTCTGCTGGTTTGTACTAATTTTTGCTTAAGTATTTGATCTTTTTCCTTCACTCTTTTACCATACCTGTTCTCTTCAGTCTTTTCCCTCCATCAATGCCACCGTGTGGAATCAGGATGATCCTTCAAAGGGCACTGGGCTCAGTAGGATAGAGGAAAACTTCTTCTCACCTTCCTTATGGAGGGCCAAATGGCAGGAAAAAGGAGACAGGAACATGAACACATCTTTCTCCAGAGGGAGAGATGGAGTGGGAGACAACAGAACAAAGCCGGTAAAAAAATCAAGGCCAGGTCCAGCTTCTGCTCTTTATGACTTCACAGGTATAGAGGAGAACCCAACAGAAAGATCACACCTTCATTCCAAAGCAGCAGAGGCAAAGAAGACCTTCCTGGGCACAATACAGATCTTTGCTTATTTCCTTAAGTGCTGCAGAGAGAAGAGGAGATGCTGAAAAAGGATGAGGCATTTCCCAGCCAGAGGAGAAATGCAGAAATTATCAGTCTGTTTTTATTAGCACAAGGTAGTGTAATAAATTTCACTACTTAAACTGCTCTCATAGGCACTTGGTGGTAGGCAGGCCTGTGGATCGAGATCATGGAGTCTTAAAGACAGTCTCTCAGGAGCTCCAATTTCACTTCTTTCTGTATGTCAAGTCTTCTTTTCCTGCTGTTAGAAAAGATACAGGAAATGAATTTATATATTCTCAAGCCTTAAGGTCTTCACCATTGAGGGATGAGCACACACAGACCCACAAAATACACCTAATGTACAGATTCACAATGTGCAGTTTCCTTTGTGCTGTAATATCACTACACAGCAACACTACACAGCAATAACTCCTGTTGATGTCAGATCTTTTGAGACTATATTCAATGCCTTCATGCATTCCATACATCCTAACCTTTAGAGCATCTGTTCTAAGGTTTTTTTTTTCCTCTGCTAGAAACATACAGAAGTTTTCTTTGTCACTCCTTTTCCAAGTCAGTCACAGACATTTTTCACAGAGCAACAAAGCAAAATGTAAGGAAATAATTAAGTTAAAAAAACTTTAACAAGGAGATAGGAATATTTGATGCTATATATAGAAAACAATGCTAACATTTCATTTTGTAGCCCAAATTTACCCCAAGATAGCTGTGGTAACGTGGGCATTGTGTACCCGCAAGGAGAAGCTGGAGTGTCCCAAGGGGCACAGAGAGGAGGGTATTCAAAGGCATTGCCCCTGCAGGCTTTCCACAATCCCACAGCTGGTTAGCAGGACGTTTCCAGATGTAAGAGTACCAGGATTTCCTCCACCTGCAGCCGGACTGAGTCGTTTGCTACCGTGAACTGCCTCTGCCACCCTGTGGGAGTTTGTGGGAAGTGCGGGAGTGTCCTGGAACAAGCGACCGGCGTCCTGCACGGACCCTCACCTTTCCATTACAGAGATCGCCTGCTGTGGCAATCCTCTGCCAATCCCGCTGCCGGTATGGGATCAACCCACATGACACATAACCAAAGAAGATTAATATTTCTATTAAAAAAAAAAAAAAAAAAAGCACCACCAATCTCCCAAAACTCCTGAATTTGAGCATGTGAAAACTTTGTGGCAATTGCAATGTGAAGCTATGTATTTGTCAAAGAGATCCTCAGTCTTCATAAATAACTGTGGAGTGATGCACAGCAAGGAGGATATTTTTCCAATAAAATACACATATTTTTAAATGGCAAAGGCAGAACTGTCAGCAGACGCTGCTCAAATGCACCAGTTAAAAGCTGTTTAGTTCCTGGGAAATTTTGTGTTCATACAGGCAGTTGCAGGACCTTGAGCATATGTTTTAAAACCATTTGAAGATTAGATGTAGTAAGAGTTACATAAATGAAATGCAGACAGTAAAGGACCCAGATTATTTTGTAGGGACTAGAATATTCATGCAAAAAACCACAAAAAAGAAAACAGAATTGTGGCATCGAGTATTCTGTGAACCCTTTCAGCCACCTCTATTGTAGGCACCAGTGTAGACATGCAACTTACCTACATGAGATTAACATATAATTTAAAAAGAAAGATTTTGTAATTAACAGCATTCCAAAAATATTCCATCTCCATATGTTTGGCAAAGCTATCAGAAAGGTTTCTGCACATCACACATACTCAGTAGTGGAGCTAGTTGGAAGAGAAGTGGCAATAGAGGGGAGAGGTGTGCATATTAATGTTACCAGTGATAATTCTGCTCCTCTCTCTTTTTTCCGCTTCTAGATCATTCAAAATGCAGAATCTTTTTATTCCTTACAGCAAAACAAAGATCTCAAGGCCTTAATGAAGAATAATGCAATTATCTAAAACATAGAAGAAACTAGTAGTGTTAAGTATTGCTTCTAGTTCTTTATATTCATGTATGTATATATGCACATACAAATGTGTTCATGTCTAAATAACTACATATTTATATATACTGCTCTTTATACTCCTGGGAAGGGGAAACTGGATTCTAAGTTCTTCTTGGTTCCCAGTAGAAAGAACTGTCATTGTAATATCTACTAGCAGAAGAATTAACTCTACCTGGGCAGGCCAAGAGTTAAAGACTATTGGTGGTATTATCTGATGCAGATGAAGTCTTCAATTCCCAGCCCAATTCTGCAGAAGAAAAGAGAGGGTGGAATGAGGGACATTGTTACTGTCCTGAAGTTTTCCAGCATCATCTGAAGGCAGATAATTTGATCCACTTGTATCCAGACTTAGGACAAATGAGGCCCTGTGCATTTTAATCTGATTATCATTGAAATTATAAGCTCCCTCCCCTTGTATGAATTACGTGTATTTTACAAAAGTTGGGAGCTACACAAATATCACTACATTGTGCTTACCATTCTGTCTTACTTAACTTGAATGACATTTAAACAACAGCTTTAACATTCCTCTAAGTCTGACTTCTTGTGCAGTATTCCATCTTTATGTGGCTAACCTTTATGTCCTGACTGTGCTTCCTCTGTGTAGCATTTGAGGATATCTAATGAGGTACATACAGACATAGAGACCGTAATTAAAAATGAAACTGGAAAACTGACATTAAACTTTCCTGTTCTTCCCATGATGCAGAGAAAAAGTCAGCTGTGGGGGTAGGTGGCTGCAAGAACCTCACAGAGAAAACTGAACTTCTTGAATGATCGAGATCCTACACGTTCTCCAGTATGAACTTAGATTGCCCAAGTCAGTCAGTGCCCTGGGCAGTTGAGCCACAGGTCCTTCAGCAGTGGCACCATTATGTGTCTTTTGAGGCATAAGGAGCTCTGATGTCTGGCGCACTGAATTAGCCTCCAGGAAGACACAAAGCCCTTGGTCAGCCAAAGATGGATCTTGATTTTGTATTAACTATTTTGTTTTAATCCACACAGAGCCAAGATAATCCTCCAGCCTGGATGTATATGGAGCTGAGTAAACCAAGGCAGGCTCATGCCATGCCTCAACAGGTTTATGCAAGGCACTTAGAAGTGATTTGCCCATAGCATAACAGGCTTCTGCCATCTATTTTATCCTTTTTTTTCTACAGCAGAGGGCAAAAGGGTCCTTAGGCCCTCTCCACGTGAAGTTTTGCTGCCCTGGCCCAAGATTCCACTCCATGAAAAGTGCTGCTACTACTTTGTCCCTCTTGGGACTGGGTCTGCTTCTGCCCGTGCTATTCAGAAAGATCACACCTGGCTGTATCTCTTAGCTGTACAACTTTCCAGCCCCTGCTTTGCCATGCCAGCACTGCTGGGATCTAAGAGTACTCAGTCTCAGTTTATATTGCAAAAACAGTAGTGAGAGCCTGGCCCGGGCTCAGAAAAGAGCCTAAAGAGGCTCTCCCTGCCTCCCTTTTCAGGCAAAGCCTCAGAGCCCATCTCTGCCCACACCCCAGGGTGGAGCACGTGCACCAAGCCAGGAATACCTCCATCCCCTTGCTTACCCCAAATGCTCCCTGTGCCCCACCTGGCCAGCCCCTGTAGGAGAGTAGTGAAGGGACAGAAGAGTGGCAATGTCAGGGGAAACCTGCAAGCACACAGCGTGCCATATCATCTGCTGGTGGTCAGCCTCAGCTTTATCCCACCACTGCACTGGATTTTTCTGGAATGGACACTGATACAGAAGATATAGAGCAGGGGAGGATTCTTCATCTCTCCTGCATTGTCCTGCAATGTAGGAGGAGACATGATGTAAGATATTACATGTGATCTCTCAAATACGAGATTTTTGGAAGAAATGAGGGTTGACACAAATACTGCTGGTCCAGAAATGGCCTGAATGGGGTAGGATTTTAGCAGAAGTAGAAATTGCTAAATAAGGCCAGTGAAATGATATCTGCACATACAGAATTAGATTTGGGAGTTCAGAGCCCTGTGTATTCTCTTTCTAAGATAATTCTAGTGAGAATGAAATAACATAGAAGAGGTTTAATGCTTGGGAATCTAATTACATTACTTTTTTATTATTATTTAAACAACACATCTCCTAAAATTCACTCAATGAAAGTTAAACAAGCTCACTAACAACTTAATTTTCATTTGGTAATTCAAGGTCTTTCTGGAGATGTATCAGAAACACAAGAGAAAAGCTCTCTGCCTCCATTAATGTTTTATGTCAGAGTTATAATTTTATTACAGAACTGCCTTGTTTCAGCCTCTGAGAATAGCATCATAACATCTTAGAGATTGCTATGTAGAGCAATTTAATTACTATCTGATGGTTAGATCAACAGTGTGAAAGCACTGAGCTCTGTTATTCATGAACAAGCCAGAAAAATTAAACCACTCACAGGAAATTGTTCTTTAAATACTTCTGCAATACCAGTGGGAATTGTTTTACTAGATTGAAATTCCAAGTAATGCTCACTATTTCTTTAAGATGCCTTTCTGTTTGATTGGTCGTTTAGTTTTTTTGTACCAGTGACAATAAATGGTATTTTGGAATTACTTTGCAAGTAAGATTCTTACACCTCATTGCTAGTAAGGGCCCAAGCTTCCAACACTTTCAAAAACTATCACTCACTTTTGAAATCTGAGCTGAAATCTAATTTTGTGACCACTTTTGGTGTTTGAATACAAAAGTATCTCTATTCATCTCAGTCATAGTATGCACTCTGGTAATAGCTTAATTCATTGGGAATTTTATTTAAATTGAAATGTGCATTTTAAGTCAGTTGTTCAGAATTTTATTACTGGAATAATTTAACTGAGGGGAAAATCATAATGTAAATTTATGATACTACAGAAAATTCAGGCTTTTGAAAAAAAAAATACAACCAAACAAGCCACACTTTGGATTTATTGCACTGAATTACAGAAGAGCTGATTTAGTTTGCTCAAAAGTAGTGTTGTAACATTTCTTCTAAATAGCCCAGAAAAAGAATTAAAACTTTAAGTCTCCTAGAGGGTAGACCAAACCATGTTTTGCATGTTTTAGCAGCATGTATGATTCCTTTGAACAGCCCTTTCCTTAGTCCCACCCTGCTGAGATTAATGAGCCTAGTTACAGACAGAGAGAAGAAGGAAGAAGGAATCGACTTGTTGTTTTACAGTTGACATTTAGGAGCAAATGAAATCTAATTTAAGCAATAATATAATGGCTTGCCACCTTTTCTCACATCTTAATGATGTACACATATAAAATCCAGTCTGATCATGACAGGGTTCATTGGGTAGTTTTTTGAATGGCTGACTTTGTCTTGTGTATTCCAGGGTAAAAAACACTGGTGACTAAAATTGTTCAGAAGAGCCTCAGTCTAAGAATTTATGAAGGGCTAAACAGCATTTAAAAGCTTTTCAAAGACAGAATACAGATGAGAACTGAATGCAAAGAAAAAATATCAGATTAAAAAACCCCAATAAAACCAAACAAAAGGAAAAGCAAAAGCAGAAAAGAAACCTCTCTTGAATATTTCAATCCATTGCACATCAGAAAAGACTGAAAGTTAGTAGTCAGCCTAATGTGAAGTGACTAACCAAAGGGAAAAAATATTGACTAATAAACAAGTTCTAAAAAAGAAATGTTTTTTCTAAACCAGAAATTGAGCATCCAGAAGAAATTTCTGGAATTTACAGACATTCTTAGCACATTTTCTTTCCACACACTCCACAGTGATTTTACAAATTGTAGGTTGAGCATGCTCACGCAAGGAACATGGCCCCACTCAGGAGGAGAGATCCACTAAGGTGGGCAAAGACTTCCAAGATCATTGAGTCCAACCTTTGACAAAACACCACCATGTCAATTAACCATAGCATAAAGTGGCATGTCCAGTCATTTCTTGAACACGTCCGTGGATGGTGACTCCACCACTTCCCTGGGCAGTCCGTTCATAATTCACCATAATTTCAGTAAAAAAATTCATCCCAAAATCCGACATGAACCTCTCATTTTGCAGCTTGAGGCCATTTCCTCTTGTCATGTCCCTTGTTGCCTGGGAGAAGAGGCCGTACCCCACATGGCTGCGATGCCCTTCAGGCAGTTGTAAAGAGCAATAGGGTGCACCTTGAGCCTCCTTTTCTCCAGGAAAAACACCTCCAGATCCCTCAGCTGCTCCTCATATGACTTAGTCTCTAGACCCTTCACCGGCTCCGTTGCCCTCTCTGGAAGGATGCTGCAGCATCTCAGCATCTTTCTTGAAGGGGCCCAAAACCAAGCACAGCATTTGAGGAGTGTCCTCATCCGTGCTGAGAGCAGGGCACGATCACTGCCCTGGTCCTGCCGACCACACTATTTATGTGCTATGCTGTTGGACCCCCAAGTGTTAGGGGTCCAACATCTACTGCATCTGGGAAAGAGTGTGAATACACGGGAGAACCAGACAAAGTTCAAGCTCCTACAGCTACTGCTCTGGGAGTGGTCTCTCCTACTACACCCATGCACCTCTCTCATTGCCTACTGGGTTTTGGGTGGTTCTCGCTACATCCCTTTGCATTCTTACACAAAGCCAGAGCAAAAAAACCCCAAACCTTCAATATGGCAACTCCCTTAAGGATAAGGAAGTCACCTTGTCAAAGCTGCAAGTGAAATGAGAGGTTTTTTTCTGAACTTGAGCATGTTACAGGGTAGCCTGGGTCTGCCTTCTTTCGAGGGAAAGAGAGCGGTCCAGGGGTTTAACTGAAGCAGGGACACAAGCATTAGATGGGGAAGGTGGGAAAGAGAGGACAAAAACTGGAGACAGAGATCTGGAAACTGTGGTGCTGAGGGGAAAATGCAAACTTCTGAAAGAGAAGGGAAATTGGTAGAGATGAAGCTGGGCTGAGATACAATTGACACTCACAGCCCATACAATTCTCTGATCAAGCTGTATTTAAATTGTCACAGGGCTGTAAAACCTCTCTTCTTTCCCTTCTACTGCTCACCACTTCAGTTTGAACAACTTCACTGTGTGAGAGAGGCATAGCCTGCAGGCTTCAGAGCAGGACCAGAACCATCTACATCAATGTCCTTAAGAAGGCAGGTGGACATTCAGATTGAAAGCAGGATACTAAGCAAGGTTTTCACTGGTGCCTAAGAATGACAAATGAGAGTCTCCTAGAAAGACTTTGCTCAATAATACCCCTTGATACAATTTTCATGAATCATTACACGTTTTTACAAAAGAGTCAGCAGTTTTAAAAGAACCCCACTGGTCTTTCATCACTGCTGAAAACCCACATCATACAAACAGTATTTTCCAATGTATTCTAAATGCACATATTACCCAGCAAGTGGTCCTGTAGAAATTGAAATGGCCCCTTAAAGACCTTTGCCAGTTTAACAAAACACAGCATTTTGCTGGGAAATCTGTCCAAGTTAAGAGAATCATGGACTTAACAGCACAGAAAAAACCTCAAACCTTTACTTAGAAACCAGTTTTAAAATGATTTTGTGTTTGTAGGCCTGTAAGAGGTATGTTTTTTCCAGGCCCTGGGTGATCTGTCCCCTTGATCTTTCAGGCATCCTCCATTAAGAGCCTAGAATAAATTAGCTGCTAAAATGCAAGGTTTGTTTCCTATTTGTATTCCTGTAAATTGAACTTGCTCTTTTGCTGTTAAAGCACAAGTAACTAGGTCAGTAAAAAGAAGGTAGAGACAGTACTAGAAGTTGTACCAATCACAGGAAGATCAGGATTAAAGCACCTAAAGGTTGAAAACCATAATATGCTGGTATCATGGCCAAAGGACGTAATTGAAACGGTACTGACGAAATAAATTAAAAAGAGCCTTGAAAGTTTATTTGAAGAATATAGATATAACAGTGCTTAGGACATGAAATAGGTCATTCCAGGTCATAATCCTGTTAGTTAGAGTTAATTTCTGTAATTTTGTTCTACTCTTTTCTGCTTACAACACAATTTTTTTAACTTAAACTATGCCTGCATGCTGCATATCATGCACGTACCACACCTTGAATGACATGCATGAAAAGTAACAGTCCATGAAGAAACAATGGCAGCCCTGGTAACTTTAATAATTACAAGGAGGCTTAATGAAGCAGTCCAACAGCCATATAACTCCATAGTAAAGAGAGCTGTACTCCAGTACCCTTCTGCCAAATGTCCTGGGAAATGACAATGCTTTGCAACTCTTCAGTGGGGCAATATCGGAAATACACGTACTGCACTACAGGGCTGCTGCTCCATTCTCCTCAGATGAATGTGCAGCAGCGAAATGTGGACTTGAGGAGAAATATTTGGATCCTCTGTCATTAAAGAGAGAGAGAGAAAATAAAGTGTTTTTTTATGGTAGTTAACTCTGGTAGTGTGGCAGAAGGTATTTTGAAGAGAGGTTAGAAATGAATGTGGAGTGCACCTGAAGGAGATTGGACTCTGAAAGGTAGCAAAGCACTGACATCACAGTTATCCTGGAAAATAATTAGAAAACCAAGAAAGAAATTACAGCTATGTGTCAGCTGTATATGGTTCTACTCTGGACTACTAAATTTAGCAACACTTACCTTGTTCCTCTTTCCTTTCCTGCAGCTGCTACTTCTCCTATCACTATAATGATTTTGCTCTGTTGAAAACAGAATGGAAAAGCACCCCCTAATCCCCCAGAATCTCCAATATTTTGCTGTCAGTCTTGAATTATCAAAGTCTGATTTTGACCATACTGCTTGGAGGTCTTGGACTAGTTCTGAGTGAACATGAGCAGCCCTGTAAATTCATTGTCTTGAAATAAGTTTGTGGTTCCCATTATTGAACAGGAGGGAGGCCAAGAAGACAAAAAGGAAATGGGCACCTGCCATCTTTTCAGACTTTCTTTAGATTTTGACTCAGTTTAAGGGTCAGAATACCTCCCAGTCTTCTCCTGCCACATTCTTCTCTTCTCAGCATGAGCTACTCAAGTTTCAGATCTCAGATCTCTCTGGGGCTCAGGGAAGAGGAGGAGGTTAGTTCTTCTTAGACTGACATTTCTGTAGGAAGAGTAATTTTTTTTCCCACATTTGCTGTGAGCAAATCAGTCACCAGCAAATCACCACAAACCCTATTGACATCCATTTGAGACTAAAAACATGGCAAGGGAAACATAATAAAAAACAATAAGAAATCTACTTTATTGCTTGACTCCTAGTCATAACTCAAAGCCACCTAAGGCACCAGTAAGCACAGGCACAAATTCCACTACTCTCATTCTGATATTTCTCTTCCTTGGTTATTAATTTGACACTTGATTAATCATTTTTTGAAAACATCATCATGTTTTTATTTCTTCAGCTTTTTGATCCTGAAACAGAACAGCATACACAGTTTTCTCAAGTGGGAGAAGCAGAGACCTATATGTCTGCAATAACTATCTGCCAGTTACTGAACAGGCAACACATTTAGCACTAATGCACAAGGTTATTTTAAAAAATTGTGCTAATTGAACTAATTGAAACACAGCAATCTTTGGATCTGCCTCATTCCTGAGATGTCAGTCACGACGGCACATTGGGGTCTTCCATCCAGTAGATTGTGAAGAAGAGACAGGAACAGAGGTGGAACTGAAAGCTGCTTCCTGTCAAGAGGAAAGCATTCAGCACTCCCATTCCTGGTGGTGGTCCTTGAGTTGAAAGGCATTAATTCTCACAGCCGTTACATTTTCTGAATTTACCACAAAAGGATTAATCTCTTCCTCAATGGTGCAAGGAAAATGAGGAGCTAATTGTCACCATTTGTTGCAGTAGTCTCTTTCAGCATTCGCACTGAGAGTTTTTCTACTCCATTTTGCATCTTGCCACAGCAAATTTGCAGCCAATAGCGCGTGCCACAAAACACCCTGCAACTGTACATTGTCTTTGCATTATTTTGTTTAAAGAACTGAAGTGTGAAACTGGGATACACAAAGATTTCAGATATAGATGTGATTTTTCTGATGTGCTTTGTCATTAGATTCTTTCTTGTCTATGTGCACATGAAATGCTCCAGGCTCAGAGAAAATAGAGTAATTTAATATAATCAAATCTATGTAGGTGTTCTACAAACCCTATGGACATTAAAGCATTAGAATAAGGAAGTACTTAAATAGGAGGGGAAAAAAAACCTTTTAAAAATTTGTAATTCAATCTTATTGCCTTGTACAATGTATTCGAATTAATTTACTTCCAGTGTTGCATCTTAATAAAAATTATAAAATATAACACTCATTTTTAGGTCAATTAATCTGCATATCAAAAAAACTGCAAGATATCCTTCTATAGTCTATTTTATAGCAATTACTCCAATAATTGCCAAAGGATACACACGCTGAGCAGAACTGATCTAATCACCACTTTATATGTACAGTGGGTGAGGGTGTTTTCATTTTTACATACGATTTCCAACTTCAAGGTTTGCACAAAGTTATGCTCTGACTTCTGTGTGACCTATGACACAAACAGAAATCCAGGCCTGTTGCCCTGATTTTCAGCCTTCTGATGTTTAAATACATTCTGAATTCTTTCTCATAGATCTTCTGTAAATAAGAGAATTGTTTTTGTTAGCTTTATCTATGTTTATGTTCCTTCTTAGAGGAAGGAACCTTTTAATAGACATCTGTTTTAACCAATGTGATTGAAGAGGTGTTAACCTTGTCCACCAAAAATTTGGGCTTGTCTATATACTATATAAAGGGTCAGATTTTGTAAAGGAAACAGATTTGAGATTTCAACCTCGTGAATACACAAAGTCTGTGTCTTGCTTTTGTGTCCTTTTGCGACACAGGCCTTTGGTGGTGACCATGGTCCAGTTAAGAAGGCTCCCCTTCAGTCCCAGCAAACTGGTCACTCCTCCTTTCTTTTCATGGTAACTGCAACATAAGACAGAGAAACCTCAAGATAACATCTGGTGTGCTTTCTCAGCCCTGGGCAAGATCAATTATATTTACATAATTACTGGAAAATATTAGTTAATCTGTTTTAAAAACCTCAAATGGCAAATGATTATGCTTCCTCTTTATAAATTAACCTACTCTAGTACTTGGTTGTCCTTACCATCTGGAAGGTGCCTCTTAATTTTGAACCCATAAACTTCTTTGACTGTTTTTTTTTTGTCATCCTATTCTCTATGAATATGAAGAGAATATACTCCATTTTTGCAGAAGCTTTTTAGTTATTTCAAGATCATTCTCCAGTTTTCTTTTCCCCAAAGAACTTAAATTATTTCAATGTTTTCAATTGTATCTCATATATTGAGGATTTCTATTTATTCTCAGACCTTCACTGATTTCACTCCAGGTTGCTCACATCTTTCTTGAAAGAAAATATCTAGCAGGGGACATAAAACTTAACATGGAGCTCTGAGGCATTTCCAATGCTACCTAAAGAGAAATGTAATCTCTTTTATACCTGTGCAGTAAGTCCTTTCTTGCCCCTTAATAGCTTTAAACTGGCATACTTTTTCTCAACCACATAGTAGATAGAGTAGGGACCAACTACCGGAATAAAAAAATCTTAATTTGAATTATTATGGAGGGAAGTTTTAAGCATTCTTAAGTTTCACCACAGACAGACAAGACAAGTTACAAGATTCAACCAGCGTTGCAGATGTGAATTGCAGTTGAGAGCAAAACACAGACTGAGTGCATCCCAGTACAGAGTAGAACTGACGTGTTCAAACTTAGACGGAACATTTTCTATGAAGAAGTGATGCAGTGCAGCAGAAAGCAACCAAGAGCATTCTAAAACAATGAGATGGCCCAACACAGCTTCAAAATCTCAGCTTGACTGTAGGGAAGACGGCTGCAGTTTAAGGTCTGTCAAGCTGTGACTTCCTATTCTACTCATTTTGCTGATGGAAGAGAGAATGCTGTTCTTATAGCACTCAGTTCCTGCTGGAAGACCCAAACCAAGCCAGAAAAAAAATATCAGCCCCACAGAGAGGGTAGGATTCACACCAGTTCACAAGAATTAAAGTTTGTTTGTTCAGATATCCTCTTAATATAGTGAAAAAGAACCCTTCAGTCAAGAAAGCATCACACTACAAATTTCAGGCTTTGTGATGAAGTGAAAAAAAAAATTAGAATGAGTGCTGTGAAAACATCTATATTTCTCCTAGTGCATACCAATGATAACAGTTTAATGCTACCCTTAGAATAATTAATACCATGTTTAGTTAATACCAAGTAGGAAAATTCTCCTGGTGTGTAACTACCTCATTGTCACAAATCTTAGTTAAGTCTTTCAATTTCTTCAAGGAGAAAGTAAACATCAGGTTTTCTGGGAGCTGGCCTGGAGAAAAGTATTCTGAAAAAGTTGGCTTTTTCATCTGGTGGTTTTGTCAGTCCTTCTGCCATGTGTGGTTTGATCTTGGGAGCAATCTGCATACAAGATGAGAATGAGTGTGGTTAAGAGTCCTTCTGAACAAACAAAAAGAGAAAAGAAAATGGAAAAGACCAAAGCTGCTTTTTCCTCTCTTCTCTACACCTGACTTTGAAATATGAACTAGCATGCTGTTCAACCCAGATCAAAGTGTTTCGCAGGGATGTCTCCAACTGAGGAATGAATTTGTCAGAAGAAAAAGAACAATGCATCATTTTTATTGCATATTTTCAAGAGTCCTATGGCCTTTACTGAAGCCAGAAAGAATTCTCTCTGAAGCAACGAAGGTAGGAAGGGAGTAAGTTCAAAACAAGAAGAGAAAGCTCCTGGATTTAAAATCATTTGATAAAGGATTAATGCAAGTGTTTCATTCTGGGGATTATCTGATGAGTATCTGATGTGAGTAATGCTTTCATTAGTCGTACTTTATTTCATACTTTATTACAGCTCTTCTATTAGTTAGATCCCTGTTTGTTTCCTTATCAGACAGGTCCAAACTCCAAGAAGTTTTCATTATGGCTAAGCAGACAAGGGAGACACTACAGACACCGGGCTGATATCCTACCCAACTGGAGTAAGAAATCACCAACTCCAGTGCAATCCTTCTTTCCCTACTTTTCTGCCTGGTCTTGCAGCTTCCTGCTGATCCCATGGATGGAGATGTTATGTACTTCCTTCCACTCTCCTCCTGACTCCACCAAATCACCAGAGAAACTAATCAGAATTTCCCTTTAGTCCATCACTTGCAGCCCACTGCAGGGGGTAAAAACTCATTCAGGCTTCATTATGACCACTCTGGGAATAAGGATAGTGATAGAGACGTAGCAAGGCTGAGTCATTCAGTCTTTAACATAGGACTAAATTCAGAGAGGAATATTGTATTAATGTATCACAATTTCATTGATGATGGTATAACAGAAATTCAGCATTGAGTTACTCCTGTGGTAATAGTTCAAACCTCTACATGATCACAAACACTTCAAAAAATTTTATTATTTTCTTTGGATATGTGAGGTTTTGCTTTATTTGTCTTTAGCTCAATCGTGAACACAGCAGTGCTGGGTTAACAGTTGGACTTGATGATCCTAGAGGCCCTTTCCAACCAAAATAATTCTAATAATTCTACGATTTGTCCAGTTCTAGTTCTGACACTGTTGTTCTTTGTACAGCAGTTGAATGTTGATGTTTCAATCCTGGTTACACTCAGCCAAACAAAAGAGATCAGACTATTGGGAATTATTTCTCAGTGCCTTAATATTCTCCGGATTCACTGAATAATGTTAGAAAAATTACCTGAAGTAATTTATCCCATTCTGATCCTCTCTGTGAAGTGTTGCAGCAGCACATATAGGTGAATTCAGCCCTCAAAAACAAAAGAAGTTTATTTCTCTGCTTAAGAAAACACAAATCACGACAGAAACCTCTCCTACTCTTAGGTCTGAGAACTAGACACATATTTAGCAGTTCCCATGTGACATGTACTCCAAGTTGGTCACATCTTTCAGATATTCTACCATTTGTCTAGAGAACTCTTTTCCTCACCAAGGCTGATAATTACTGCAAGTAAATGCTACTTGTTACTCTCTTAATCATGTTTGCTTTCTATAGAAATCCACATGCATCGAGAACTTTTCCCTGTAAAATGTTGAGTCCTCTGGTTTCTTATCCTCACTTCTGTGCCTGTGAAGATCACAGAGCTGCATCCAGCTCTGGGATCCTCAGCACAGGAAAGATGTCAGCCTGTTGGAGTGAGTCCGAAGGATGCACAAGATGATTTCAATGATGAAGTTCCTTTCCTGTGAGGAAAGCCTGAGAGAATTTGGTTTGTTCAGTCTGGAAAAGGAAAGGCTTCTGGGTGTCCAAATTGCAGCCTTCCACTAGCTGAAGGGAGCCTATAACAAAAGATGGAGGCTTTTACAAGAGCAGGTAGCGACAGGACAAGTGAGTCCTAAAGGAGTGATGGCTTTAAACTTGGAGTAGGTTTAGATGAGATATTAGGAGGAAATTCATTGCTGTGGGAGTGCTGAGACACTGGCACAGGTTGCCCAGAGAAGTTGTGGATGCTTCATCCCTGAAGGTGATCAAGGCCAGGTCGGATGAAGCTCTGAAAAACTTTGCCTTCTGAGAGGTGTCCCTGGCCATGGCAGAGGGGTTGGAACTAGATGATCTTTACGGTCCCCTCAAACCCAAAGATTCTATGATTCTGTGATTATATTTCCTGCTGTAATGCAGTTTAAAGTTTACTTTTATCTTTATTTTCAAACATTTAATAGTCTGAAACAGAGAAAGGAGCATGTAAGATTTCTGGAATAAACCTATATTTT
>WAAE01007915.1:0-18096 GCA_013400495.1 Nicator chloris
AATATAAATATAAAAATTATATTTAAATATAGAATCATATTAAATATAAAATCCACTTCCCATCAGCAAGAAATATGCAGCCACTTCCTGGGAAACAGGGTTGCAGAAGGGAATTATTGCACTTAAGAAATGTCCTCTTCTTCCTCCTCCTTTTCCTTGGTTTTTATACCTGAGCTGCCATCACATGGTATGGAATATCCCTTAGCTTTTCTCTTGGTGCAAAGGATTAATGTAGTCACTTCAGTCCCCTGGATCATACAGAGTTTGTTAAAAGTACGGCCTTAATCATTTCACTGGAGATTATGCTACAGATCCTTAACAGATCCTGAATAGAGATTGAAATTAGGCATTCCTTACCCATGGAATCCTCTGAGTACTGTGTCCAGAGCAGTATCAAAATATTTGGCATTGAAGTCTGAGAGTTTGTGTCTAAGCGTTTGGGGTAAATGTGTGCTGGGAATGTAAATATGAAAAGGTGAAGAAAGTCGCTTTTGAAGGAAAAAAAATGAATGCCTTTGTTTGGGAACCTGACTCTTTGTAAACATCCACACAGCCTGTCTGTGTGCACATGGGCTCAGGGCATCACAAATATTTCTCCAACAAGGTGAGTTTCTCGCTTGTGAAAGCACTGCAGAATTGAGTAGGAATATATGACCATGGTTTGCACAAAGGTGAGTTTTGGACAGAAGCATGAGTACCAAATATTTAAAAAGGAAAAAAAAAAAACCCAAACTTGATTGGAAGAAACTGCTATAGGGTGGGTTTGTTTGTTTACGTTTTCTTAACTCTCCTGTGCTTGGTCAATGTATTGACATAAAATAACTCCATTTAAGTACTTAAAAAAAAAAAGTGACTAGAGGTGGACAACAGAGCTGGGAAAGGGTCTGGAGCACAAGTCTGGTGAGGAGGAACTGGGGGTGTTGGGACAAGAGAAAAGGAGGCTCAATGGATGCCACAGTGCTCTCTACAATTACTTGAAAGGAGGTTGTAGCTGGGTGGGTGTCAACCTCTTCTCCTGGGCAGCCAGGGACAGGATGAGAGCAACTGGCCTCAAGTTGTGCCTGGGGAGGTTTAGGTTGGACCTTGGAAGGAATGTCTCCATGAAAAGGGTTCTTGAATGGGCAGCCAGTTGTGCAAGGGAAGGAAAGCAGCCTGGAGATGAGGCTGGCAATAGTATGCCGATTGCCTCTCTGTAAAGGACAATATCAAAACATGTTTCCAACAGATAGAAATCATCTTGTTTCTCATAGTCTGAATTTGGTCCACAGGTTGCTCTAAGTTTGTCCCCATCTAATTGATTGGCTTAACAGAGCCACCATGGACAGGCCATTTCCAAAATCTAATTTACGATTCATTCTGACTTGATAGTTTTGTGGGAAGGGGAGTTAAAAGTGTCATAAAAACATGGTGCTGTTTTTTAAAGGATCACCTTGAAAAGGAAGGAAGGAAGAAGTCCATTGAAGGGGAGAGGGAAGAAGTAATAGATTCATACTGAGAATTTTTGTTTCATTAAGCAGGCTTACAGTTCTTGTTTATGCATGACTTTTGACTCATTAAATATATTGATGTAGGTCCTCAAATATGTTTTTAGCTGGTTTTATGAAATGCACCTGCAGTAAAATTACAAGATAATTTCATCTGACTTGATAAGGCTAAATATAATTCAAGGATAATGTATACACAAAAAGGATAGTGTATACATTGGCTTCATGGAAGTGGTTTATCTGTGTTTGAATTGGTTTAGTTAAGTTGTCTGTTTAATTATCTCTAGATTTTTAAGTTCTGACTAATTTTTCCCCCTTATATAAAAATATGCAAATAAGCAGTCAAAACCCGAGCATCAGTACAATCTCCTGTGAACTGCCTGAACAAAAACTTGTCACAAATCTGACTCCACATTCAAAGGGGTGGAAATAACACCATGGGTGGATTTACAAGATATCAATAAAAGCCTTTTATATAAGAACGTCCCCAGAGACAAATCCTTTATATACTCTCAGAGGTGCATAAATCACTGACAAATCTGTCTGGCAAACTTGTTTAGTAATTTCATGTATTAACCAAACCAATTTAACAGTTTATAGACTTATGCATTTGAACTTGTTAGAGAAATTCTCTGTATGTTTAAAACACCACTATGTGTGTGTGCCACTAAATTATAACTAAGGATATCATCAGGTTTTTCATTCCCTCGCCCCTTTATGTAGTATGCTGGAAATGGTAATTGTGTGTTATAGCATCTACCCTGAGCATTTTGGTTTGGATATGAATCATTCTTCAAGAACATCTTAGGGATCATAAGAGCCTTAAAAACTTACCTTTATTTCCAAGCAAGAAGAGCTTATTCTTTAAAGGTTATATTAATGTTGTTTTGTTTTTCCTCTAAAATTGCTCCCTATGCCTTCTGATACGTAGAACAAACAGGTTAGCATTTCAATTTGCAGATGGACATATGTGGTCCTCTCTATCACGTAGCCTTTTCCCATCTTGATGAATCACCCCAGTTTAATGAAAATTGCTTCTCACTTAGGCTGGCAAAAAAACCCCAAACCTTGCCATCCCTTTTCTGAAAGGAGATATCCTGCCTTTTTAAATGTGGCATTAGTAGTCATGTCCACCAGCAGAACGTTCCTGTCTAAATGAGATTTTATTAAAGAGGGAGGGGAAAGTGCTCTCAGTTATGACATACTGAGACTCCAGCAGCTGGATGTTATTGAAGGGGGAAGGGAAAACGATGAAGAAACCTGAGCTCTAGAAGTAGTCTGGACATTACTGGGTTCTGTCAGCTGTACTTTTTGTAGGATAGATGACTGTAGGCATTGTAACAGAATGAATGCCCATTAACATTCTTATTACCCATGTTTGCAGTCACCATAATGAGGAAGGCAGGTGAAGGGGGCTCATGTCTATCAGCACATTGTTACACTTGAGGCTTGAAGTTTGTCTGTGTAAATTAAGCATGCAAATAAGAATCCTTGCTCTCAAATTGTCAGTCTCCAAGCATACTCTCAGATGGTCATTACTCAGAATGCTCTCTCAAAACATGAGATAATGTGCTGGGTTGTTTTCTTATGCCATTAAAATGCATAGGTCTTAATTACTGTTTTCTTTTTAAATGATATTCAATACATTAGTACTCCAGGTAGAAATGGTTATTAACATCTCTCTTACTGGAGAATTGTTAGCGTTCCAGGCTGAAGCCTTTCCTAGACTAAAATACCTTGATGATGCAGAGAATTCAGTAAAATTGATTATAAAGGCAAAACTGACTCAAGAACAACAAGAAATTAAAAATCAGAAGAAAAAAAAGTTTCTGCAGCACGTTTTATAGATTCACAAAAGAGTTTTGCACAACCATTGATATGGTTTGCAGTTCTGACCTCTGTGATTGTTTTCCATGGTGTAACTTAGTATGTGACCATGAAGGTAAAGTTGATTTTAGAGGATTTCTTTTATAGCTTGTTTTTTACTCTTAATAAAGGAGTTAGTGTAGAACTAGGATAAAATATGCAATGTTTTGTGGCCTCATAAGAACTGTGTGGCAAGCTGTAAGAAAGAGGGTAAATTAACACCAGATTTGCATCTAATAAATAATCTCCAAATTAATCATATACATTAATTAATAGATGGCAAAATGTATCTTCTTCTTAATGAATAAGAAAAATGCCTTATAATATCATGCACTCAGGATAATCAGGAAGACAGTGATGTTAACAGAAGGCTTTTTCCTCTGCCATGAATTTGGGAAATCCTCTCTCTATTTTGCCACCCACTCTCCAGAAGTGCTGTGACTGTGTCTGGCAGAATGAAAAGCAAACACTGCCGAGCCAGCTATTTGCAGCTGTATCTGTGTCTCAGCTGTGCCCATCCATCTGCAGTCGTTGCCATCTGCCAGTTGCTGAAGTTGGGGAGCATCTGGAAGGCGAGCCATTTTCAAGAGAATCTGCTGCACAGCAAAGAAATTATTTCCTCCTTTTTCTTTTTAATCTTTCTTGCTTCTCTTTCCTTCCTCCTGACTTGTGTGTGTGGCAGATGCACATCAGCAATGTACTGAGACCAGAATGTTCCCTCCAGTATCCCACAGAAAACGGAGACCAGTCAGAGGATCTGTGATGAGGACAGCACAGTGAGATGCTCCTGTCTTCCACATTTTAATCTATGAGTAGATTCCTTTTAGGAATTCTGTGTTATATTAAGTTCTACAGAAAAGAATAGGTCCATTTGTGTCTATTTCCTTATTTTCTGAAAAGTTATCATCTAATGAATTTTCATTCATTAAGATAATGAATCATCTTTATAGGTTTGTCTTCTAGGGCCTTAGTTTTAACCATCTGGCTCTTCTGTTTTATTTTCAGTTAAAAAATATAGACACGGACAAATGTCTTGTGCTCTGGTCATCTCTTACCGTTGTGCATATCATAATGCAGAAGGACTTACTGTAGATAAACCAGAAGGCTTATGGCTTTATAAACCTGTCTAAAAAACCCAAAATGTCATGCATAAAGGATAAACATAAGAAGAGCTGGAAATCTGAGAACTCTGCAAGGAACGATAATCCAAATACCTTTTCTTGCTTATGTTGATATTGTTTGGGTCCATACTGGATTGTTGAAGCTACATTTTTCTGGGTATGTTTGGTGCTGTTGCTTTGGAGTTTTTCAATTTTGTGATGAATTGAGAAGAAATTGAAATTGGGTCTCCTGGCTTGGAGTGGTTTTTACCTCGTGCAAGATATTTTTTACTCTTTTAATACTAAGAACCTTGGATAACAAAATTATCCATGCTGATGGAAAACCTGACTTTTTTTTTTAATTTGTTCTTTTTTTTTTTTTTTACCCATATCCCTCTCTTTAAAGCTACTGTCCTGCAAAAACAAACTAATAAGCAAAAATCTGTTCTTCCCTCCTCCAGTGACAATCTCTTATTGGAATCAAAGTTTAACAGTGAAACAGGCAAGAGAGCTGTTTAGATTTGTGCAAGCAATGGGAAACAAATGCACTAAAATGTCTGTTTAATTCTTTGCATCCAGATCTTACCCAGGCTCTGTTTGAGGCAATGCCAGAGTGCCACTTTCACAAGGCATCTACATCAGCAGCTTTAAGCAAGAGAAAGGGTTTTGTCAGAATAAAAGAAAAGTATAGGGAACTTCTATCAACTTTATTTTCTGGCTCTGTGGGTTTCCCTCAGTTGGAATCTGAACTGTTTTCTTTTTTTTAAAAAAAGCTCCAGTAAAATTCTTCTTGCTTGTGCATTAGTGTCTTATTTACTGTTGCTTCTGAGCAGGAGGTTGTCATTCCTACTTTTCCCTTTTTTGATTTGGTTGTTATGTTGTTGTTTAGGTTTGGCTTTTTTTCTTTTTTTTCAGTCCTCCAGTCACGTGCTTTGAAAACAAACTTCTTCTTTTCTGTTCCCTTTGTGTTGGTACAAAAAGCTTTATTTCTGGCAACTGGTTCTGTAGGACTCTGGTCCTTGGCTCTGAATCTTGGATTCTTACCAATTGTTCCTGTTCTGGGCCTGGTAGCTTTAGCTCATTAATCTAATGTTCTGTAACTTCCTGCTGCTAATCCTGGTTGTTGGACCCTGTGTTCATTAAGCTTGCTCCTGACTCCCATGTATGACATGGAGTGTGAAATAATCTGTAAAGACAAGATACATGGAAGCACAGCCTTGCTCCCCAGGCAGCCCTCCTGGCTTCTGCAGGGTCTCTTGTGTTCCAAGGACTGATCAGGAGGGTAAAACCTGTCCTATGCAAATGCTAACACTTATCAGTGTGAGCAGAATATGCACTCCAAACTTCTTGGATTTTTCTTCCCCCCCTCTTGCCAAATAAAAGAACTGAGCCAATGTCGGTATCTGATGGGCTACCAGCACGAGGCTTGGCCCATGATTAAGTGGAAAAGAGCAGGTCAAGTTGCAGACAGCCTCCTTTTCTCTACCTACGATCAAGGCATTTTTAAGGCATCACATTTGTCCTTGTGATTTGAATTCAGAGTGCCTCGTGGCTAATGACTTTGAGGCTAACGCCTTAAAAAGGGCAAGAATTCCCAAGTATTTTTCCGTCTTTCAAAAGCTAAAATATCAGTCATCTTTCTGCAACACACAGATGCTCCAGGATGCAATTAAGGATATAATTTTTATTATTTAAAGCCGTAGGAGGGGGTTAAGTCTATCCTGTCTGAGTTTATAAACTCATCCCATCATTGTAATTTCAAAATTCAATTTAAGGAGCTCTAGATTAGTTTTTCATGTTGTCTTAGCCCCTGGTGAATATGGGACTCTTTCATGGGTGTCTGGCTGTGTCTGGCTATTAGTAACCCTAATATTTTAAATCTGGGAACAATCAGGATGACTGGCTGTGTAGTGCTCCTTTTCATGGAGCACCCAGACCTCTAGCAGTTATGCAAACCTAGGAAGCAGCCAGGAGCAACAAGTTTTCTGTACACTCCCTTTATATTTCATACCAAATTTGTCTGCTTGTCAAGTGTTTTGGTTTTTGTTTGTTTTTTAATAAAATGACATTTCCTCATAAAAGCCAATAAGTTAGTCAGTTGCTAGGATAATCCTCTTCTAAGTTTTGAGATTGGTAATTAACTTAACTCCTGTTTGTGTAACCTCAGTTGTGTGGTGGTCCACTGCTCTAAAAAGGGAAAACTGACTGGTGGTTCTGCAAGAGTTGAAGGCNAGTCCCAAGTTGCGATGTTCTTAGTATTTGGGTTCCTACTGATTTCCTTCTGCCTTCGATGCTAATTAGATCCTCATGCTTTTCTCTCATTTCCCAGATCGGGTGTCTCCAGCCATGCCAGGGGTGATGCTTAGAGCTCATGTTCCTTCATGGTCATTGATGGTCTTTATTTTTGTGTATCTTCTGTGTTACTCTCAATCTGTTGGCATGTTAAGCTCCTTAGACCTTGCCTGGTGGAACAGTTCCCTGAAAAGAAACTTCCACCTGGGGCAAAAGTGAACAAAACTAACTAAAATTACATTAAAAAAAAAACCAACCAACCAAACAAACCCCCACAACTTTATTTAATTTCCAAGAGCTGCAGCCTTGCCTTGAGAAAGGTGGCAGCATATGTAGGTGTGATAGGACAATATGATGTCTGGTAATTTTTAGTGAAAATTTCTGAGCTATGCCAGACTATGTTTTTACTGCACAGTAAGAGCCAAAACTGGTCAGAATATTGTGGCTGAGTCTTTATCTGCATCAAGACGAAGAGCAAGTTTACTTCATAACTCTTGCTGTAAAAACGTCTTTTTTCTTTTTTCCTACGTGCATGTTAGGGTGCACAACAAGTCTAGGTTTAAATTACAATAAAGATTGACCATTGAATACTGTGAGAAAAATAAACAAGTCTTGGAAAAGGAACTGGAACTCTGCACAGGTTTCCTGGCAAATTGCAGTGTTTTTGGTATGAGATGTTTTTAAGGGAGGTTTACACAGAACCAGGTTGGATAGCACAAAGGTAGCTGAAGTTGCCTTACTGCAGGGGAAGGGCATGAAGAATTTTTCTAGGTCCCTTCTAGTCTTATAATTCATATCCAGAAAACACTTAAGAAATTAAATCACACTCCTTCACCTCTGCCCTGGGTTTGTACCATTTTGCTTCTCCTGGAAAGGTGAGCTGCAACTTGAGCTATGTAACAGATAATCTCAAACACATCTTTGCCCACTGCTATGGAAGAACACCTTGCAGGAAAAGGCTTGAATTGCAGTACTCAGCCCCATTTGTAGGAAAACCCCTACCCCTCAGCGAAATTCTAATGCCCTCACCTTAAAATACATTGAAAATAATGAATGCAGTGAGTTTTGTCCAGATTTCCCCATCCCGGCTACAAAATGCTTGAGGCAAGTTAGTGCTGCAAGCTCAAATCATTAAGGGCTGCGAATTTGCCAGAATAATAATGATGATAATAACAAAGCAATACCCTAGGATAGGGAATCATTCCCATCCTGAGCAGTGTATTGGAAAACAGGGTGTTTGCAACTGCAGCTCATAGTGAGTTACATATTTTTACATGTCGTTCTTGGCATGAATCCTTGGAATGGTTATAGAGCATAATATGATGTGCACATTGACATGAATAGGTATAACACTTCATCTTAGTGACACCTCATACCTACAAAATTCAGAAGCATTTCTGTACTAGAAGCAGCTGAAAGCAGTCTTTAAAACGACAAATAGAATGCTTTAGTTTGCAGAATTCCTCGAATCTTGTAAGCATGAGTGAAATATTGATGTTTTTGAGAAGTGAGTTTAAATCTCTTCATCTCTATGTATGAGTTACTGTGCAAGACAGCTCCTTCCTGAAGCTAGAAGTAAAAATTAATTAAAAATTCAGCAAATGCCAAAAAGACCTTATTTCATATGATACATAGGCTCAATAATTTTCATTGAAAAGCAATCTACGACCAGATCTGCAGGCATTTTCGACCATGTTTACATAGGTCAGGAAGAAACTGAAATGAAGGGTAATGAGAATACAAGTCTATAGTGTAACATCAAGATTTAATTATTTGGTTTTTGTGTTTACCTAAAGGGTGGTCAAACTCTGGAACAGACTTCCTGGAGAGGTGGTAGATGTTGGCCCCATCCCTGTCAGTGTTTAGGAGAATTTGGACAATGCCCTTAATAATGTGCTTTTACCAGGTGACCACTGTAGATCCTTTACATCTGAAATATTTTATTTTATTCTAATCTATCAGAGACTGAATGAATATCTCTTTTAAAATAACAACATCCTTAGGTGGCATTCAACTGAAAAAGTAAATCCAGCTTGCTTGAACAGGAAAAGTGACTCTGTTGCTTCAAATAGGATCAGATTTTGAGCTCGTATTTGTGCAAATTTTTGGGAAATTCTGGTGGAAGATTATAAACTAATCTCACAGGGTAAAAATTGAGCTGAGAAAGCTCATCTTATTAAAACAAACCAAAAAGAGCTATTTCTGTCTTCCCTGCTCATTTATGTGGAATAGACCTGACATACAGATCTTACAGGAGCCTAAGGAGGCTCTTTCCCATCTCCCCAGCTACTTTTTCAAAGTTATTAGCACATCACATATTTCCTAATAAGCTATGCATTTTCTTTTCTGCTGCTGATTTGGCACTTTAGTATGTGCTTTGAGAATAGAAGTGATTCAATATAAACCCATATTTATTTACCCTGACATTTTATCTTTCCTGAAGTGATTCTGCAAGACCAGAGGCAGGCATGCGAGTGTCCTGGTCCCCACAGATGTGCCCTGGCTGCCTTGACCACTTGAGCCTGCTCATCTGCTGGCGTCTGTACAATGTGGCCCTGAGCTCACAGACCCTCTTCTTGAGATCTGTAACAAGGTGGCCAGAATTAAAAAAACAGACAACCCAAAAAATCCCAAATAAATAATGCTCCTCTCCCTTCTCTTCTTCATTTTCTCAGATAAGATTTGTTCAGGAGCAAACAGGGTTGCTCAGAAGCAGAGGGCTCATTCCAGTTTCAGAAGTGTTTAAACCAAGTTAATTAGTGGTTCATAACCCTGTTTTGGTTTTGTTCAAGAAAAAAATGGGAAAATTACTAAGGTTTTTTTCTGACCGGGCTAAACAAAGAGGTGTGAAGTGACAATCCTGTGCCCTACAGTACAGGGAGGTGCTGTATTGTGCTAATTGCCCACTCACCTGACAATATTAATGTGCTCTGATAGGTATAGAGGGTCTGTGACAATTCTAACAGGCATCTCGTCCAATTAATGAGTCCCTATCTTTCCCCCCTCCTGAAAAACAAACACACACTGACTGCTTCACCACATCCATGTGCCTTTCCACATGAGCCTGGAAAACCGTGGTGGGGTGGGATGGGGAGGAGAAGCAGAAGTAGTAACTTAATGTATACAGAAGAGATCTGTGTGGAGAGTCACTGCAGAGGGACACAGAGATTGTGACAAAGAATGACAGAGGTAAATCTACTCTCTGTGAACCAAAATGTAAGGGCTAAGTTTAGAGTCATTCAGTCTGAGTTTGGATAATTTTTATTTATTTTTATATATATATGTAAAAAATAAGTTTGTCCTTAATAGATTTTAAAGAATAAGATAGAATACAAGTTTATAAAAATAAACCCAAACCTCACTGGTAAGATTTTGAATGGGGATTTTGCTTTTATTTTAACTTGGATCAGTCTTTAATGTTCTTTTCATTTGGATTTCTGCCATAGGATGGGTTTTAGAAATAGGGCCCAAAGTGATGTATATATGTAGGCATACTGAATAGTTCATATACGAAATCATTCTTAGCCATCAGGTTATCTTTTATTTTGTTATGGTTCTCTGATACTAAAATTCAAACTTTGGAGTGCAGTTCTTTTTAAAATTAAACTTAAAAATTTTTTTATGTTTTGTTCTAAAACTCTTCTAAATTTCCATAGTATGATTCATGAAAGGGAAGCTGGTAACAGCGAAGAAAACACTGTTCTGGAAACAACTGTAGTGTTTCATGATATTATTGGTAGGGGATTGGTAACACTTTAAAAAAAAAGTTGACAAAAAATATTTGAGTGTCTTCTAATTCCCATTTTATAACTTTTAAACTGCATTAGCTGGGCTTTTAGGGATAAAGAGCTGCAATTTTCTTTGCATCATTCTTATTGCTGTCTTAGCATTGTCTCTCTTAATATACAGCATTTTAGAAACAAGTATTTCTGTGTCTGCATTTATGTGGTGGGATAACTTTAGGAGAGCCATCACATTCAGTAAGACTAAATTTAGTAAGTCATGAAGACTAAACTAAAAGTTTGAAATTTATGGAAAGGAAAAAGAAAATAGAACATTTTCTACTCTGGAGACTAATTTATAAGTTTGTACTTACAAACAGAATAATCAGTTGCCAGAAGACATGCAGGTGTAAAACAGTTCAATATCTGTTTGGGAGATCTCATCTTCTCAAAGTTATGTAGCATAACATAGCTGAATAAGTAAGCAGTATGTTCATGGCAGACATTAATGTTGATGTACAACTCTATTTATTAAGGACAACTTAGCAATATCTGCAGCAGTGTGGATGGTAGACTAATTTCTGTTTTCTCTCTTTAGAGTACTGTCAATCTGTGTCCATAAATTGGCTCCACCATTTTTGTGGTGGAACCTTCTTCTCATTAACTCTGAAGCTGTTTTGCCAGTGGCTTTGCAGCATAAATGCCATTGCCATATTTAATCACAGATGTGCCTCTCACAGTACCTGAGTCATTCTTTCCCTCGGCAGTAGAGCAGAGCACTCAGAGATGCCACATATTAATGCAAAGCATTAGGCTGAAATTGCATTTGAAAGCTTCAATACAATAGAGCTCAGTGGTTTCTTTTTGCCTTAGAGGCAACAGTAGGGAAACCAGCACATAATAAGAATTTTAACTACAGTTTTACTTTGTGTTATCTACTGCCTTGTAGCACGATGCTGAGAGAGACAGACATACCTCTGGGAATAAAACCCCTGGACTGACTAGTAGATAAAATGTAGGTGATGATAAACATAAGTTCTTCCAGTCAAAGCCAATACTCTTCTCATCCTTCATCTGTTCTACTTTTTATTTTTTATTCTTCAAGATTGTTTATATTTGTTTTTCTCTTGCAGTACGTTTTCTGATACTTTTTTTTTTTTTTTTAAAACATCTCCTAAGCACCCTCAGGAAAGTTGTAAGTCTAAATCTGTAAATGAATTGTTATCAATTACCTTGTTAAAAGAAAGCCAAGTTTTTTTTTCAATCTTCTGAATTAATTACCTTTTCGCAGTAGAATATCATTGGCATAACTATACAGTTCAGTATTTTACATATTATATAGTGGATTAGAAGTGAGACAGGTTTTAAGTTGTACTGAAATATGTGATTTGCATGATGACATTTGTATCATCTTTTCTTACACATGAAACCTACAATGTTTAAAAAAAAGAGAAAATTGTTGACATTGTTTAAAAAAAGTAAAATATTTCTGGTTGTAACCACTAACTGTATTTTTATTGCACTGATGGGAAAATTGTTCATTCCTTAACTTGCAGAAGGGAAGACATCTATGTGTGTAAAAGTATTTATCGCTTTATACATAGAATTGATTTTTTTTCACTTTCACAGCACAGGCAGTGCACTGGGAACAAAACCAAATACTGTTAATAAAACAAACAAACACCAGAACCCCAACATGAACCATTCAAATAAACAAACATTCCCCTCCCTGCCCCCCCATAACAAAATCTTTAAGGAAGAAATGTTTTGGTATAGAAGAAGTTTATGTTTGGGGTTAAGTAGTGTGGCTAATTTAAACTCACTTTGTAAATACAATAATACCTTAATATTTTGTGAGAAGGGTGAAAAGTTAATTTAAAAGGTATCAAGTACCTTTAGGTTTTTCTTTTGAGTTTCATTTTACACATCCTATGGCTTCTTTTGAGTTATCCCTTGAACCTAAAAAACTTTTTAAAAGTTGTTCTGGAGGTATGAATTTTAGGCGTTTGGTACTCATTTTGTTCTGTAAGGACAGCTACATACTGTAGTGTATTCTTATGATAATTTGGCACCTCTGGATAGTAAAGGAATAGAGGTTTTTATGCATCACTATTGCAAGGAAGAAGAACAGCAAATGGAACACAGTGAGTGTTCTAGGATTCAAAGAAAATTAAAATATTGGATTTTAGGTTTTATTTTATTTTTTTCCCCATGCATCCAAAAAGACTTGGAAATCCAGTGCATATTTGTGCGTGTGTCTCCCATGCACACATTCACACCTCATTCAAGAAAGGTAAAGTGACGCCTCTTTCCTTGTGCTTGCAAGAACACAGTGAGCTCTGTCGCTGAGTGAGATGCCCATCTTCGAATATCTGAGAGCAGGTGCTGTTCATGGGCAGTGCCTCTGTGGCAGTGTGCTACCAATTCACATGACAGCCAGCCTCAAAATTATATCTAGAGTCAAGTAAGGACGTGTTGCTTTGTGCCCATTTGATGTGCACCCTGTGTCTCTCATCTCGGCCAAGATGAAATTTTAAACCTGGAAGCCGAGAGAGGAATGAGAAATGTGTTGTGGACTGGAAGGAGAAAGGAGGATTTCTGTGTCTAGCACTGTGTTTGTGAGCACGGGTCTGTGTGAACACACAGAGAAATAATCACCTGTGCTCATCGGAAGTACAGCCCCAGCCAGTTACATCCTGAATTATTTTGCTGCTCAGGGATATTAACTACCACTTGGAGGAGTCAGGTTTTGGCTCAGACATTAAGCCTATTATGGCTGAGGATTAGTTTGACTACTGTCAATGGTTGTGGACAATAGTATCTCAGCAAAACAACTGTGAGGATATCCACAAAAGATCTGGCAGAACAGGGTCCTGGAGAAATACAAAATCAAGCTTTCTTCTATTTTTTGGGGGGCTTTTTTTTTTTTTAATCTCCGTCTGTTTTGTCTGTGCCTACCTGCCAAAAAGTACATACTGAATTTCAGTCCATGAATGAATGAGGGTCTATTTGGTTTCTTTGAAAGGACATTTGAATCTAGTCAAATTATCTACAGAAAGGCTAAGCATAATTCACTAGAGCCTTAAAAGAGGCCACTCTTGCATGGGCTGAGTTCTCTTTTTGATAAATCAAGAAATATATGACTAGAAGCTGTGAAGAACAACTCATGAAATTAATTTCTGTGACTGCTATAGTGGCGGTTCTGAAGTACCATTGTGAAGAAGCATCACTGATAGAGCTCTGAATTTTAGAGTGGGATTAGTTCCTTATTAAAATTTTACTACGAGTAAGACAGCTAACTAGCTAGACACTTCCAGAGGGACAAACAGCACTCCATGAAACTGTTGTTTTTGATGTGGGTTTGTGTGTACGTGTAGGCTTTTTTGTTTTGTTTTGTTTTTAAAAAAATTAACTAGTTGTTTGAGTTTAAGCAGAAGGCTGTTTTGTTTGGTTTTTTTTCCCCCCATAAGGACAATGCAGCGGTAACAAGTATTTTCCACTTTAGTAGAATTCAATAAGAAAGTGTATGTGTGGAACCTGGAGTTTTTGTAAGCTGGAATGTTAGTCACTAAGTCAGATATATGTCTAAAAGGAATTGGTTTGCCAAACAAGGATATAAGCTTATATCTAATATGAAAGAAGAAATGGATCATCAAGAGGGTTTTGTGTTTATCTGTTCAGGAGCTTGCTCGGATGGGAATATTTGACCTGCTTGGTACAGGATGTTCATAGAGCTGAAAACACAGCGATTGGAAAGGCAGATATGTATGTCAAGGGGGATGGACACAAAAAATATAACATTTAAACCTTAACATTTAAGTGTGAGGATAATGTAAATTGTTATGGAATGGTAATTATTTGATAGTTTGATTAATATTTTATCCCCAAATGAAACACAATTTAGGAGAGCACTTTGTACTAAGAAGCTAAAAGCTCAGGAAAAAAAGGAAGGCTGTTCTGGCAGGAATTATTACAAATCTGAGAATGATAAACAGGAGTGTGTCAAGGACAGCTGAGTCCCTGTTTTCTTCAGTGCAAAACCTTCCTAACATGTAATGAGATAGGTAGCTAATATAGCTAGCTAATAATAGTTTTCAGGTTAATCAAGGGGGAATACATCATTAAGTACGCTTGATAAGAATGTAGGAGACATAGAATTAATAATCACAGATACATACAGTATTTTTAAATCTTTGTCTTTAACAGAGGAATGCAACAATAATCAACATCAAGGTCGTCAAATGTGCTGAGGAAAATGTACATGGAGAGACCCAAATTCAACACATGCTTTACAGTAGCATCTTTTGCAGTTATTAGCCATATGAAAGTGAATGAAATTGGGAAAAATGACTGTAATTTGAAAGACCTCTGTGAATTAGTTGCTATGGTCCACGTCACTTCAGCTAGTAATTGGAACTGAATTAAATTTTACATGCTAATGAGCATAATGGTGCCTAATTTTTATTTGATATAGGAACTGAGAGTAGGAGGTTTGTGTGTGTGGTGATGTTTTTTAACCAAATAAGCTCTTTAATTGCATGTGACTTCATTCTTGGTCCAAATCTGCAAGTTTTCCGTTTCATCATTACACCTCTATCTGTAGCATGGCTTCATTATAGAGGTGCCCAAAAGATTAGCCCTCAAATTGTTTAAAAGGACTAAATATTAATCAGAATATAATATAACTGAAATGGCCAGGGTGAAATCCCTGTGTAGTTAGTCTCATGAGGAGAAATGTTGGGGTGAAAGAGTAAAGATAGACTCCTGGGACAGGTAACAAAGATCTGCAATATGATTCTTTCAAGAATGAATAGTGGTGCTGGAGCTGCTGAATCAAGGGGAGAAAACTATGTATGACCAGAGGCAGAGCATAATCATGGGAGGCAGTGCCCTGCTGGCAGCTGCACTGAGGCTGCTGAAATTGTTGTGTTTGCAGGCAAGGTTGGCATCGTGAGCTGATCCAAACTGAACAGAAACGAGCTGACTACAGCCGGCAGAGGGCTAAATATACAGCAAAAGAGGGGTTTAATCTGCTTGACGTAGACAAAAAAGAAGAAAATTTACATGTTTGAAATTGAACGAATTGGGAGATATGTTTTTTGGGTTAAGGATAGGTACAGGTTGTATGCAGCATGCCACGTGGGAGATGCAGTTTTATAAGCTACACTTTATTTTACTATATTTGCATTTATCTCCCTGTCCTAGGCTTCACACTTCCCCTGGGTCACTGAGAGGTAAACTAGTTGAATGGTCACAGTTCTGGCACTGTTTTTCAGCCTGGAACTCTAAAACCATATTTGAATTGTGAAAGCAAACTATGATGAGGACTGGCAAGTTCCATGAAGGAAAGGAATCTGCAGCTCTAAACAGCAGGGTCAAACAGAAGTCCTCACCCGACTGCATTACCTCAGTTTTTCTCAACTGCTTTCCAAATAATAGCAGGGGTTTTTTTCTGATTGATTCTAATCTTCATCAGAAATTGCTGCCTTTCACCTTTACCCTTCTGGTTTTTTCTAACTAGTTCAGTTTATTAAATTTTATTTAACTCTGCCCTCCAAGCTTGTCTGCTTGGAATGGTTTCTTGCTAGCCTTGCCACAATAAATATGCAAGAGGAAGAATCAAGACTGTGCCATTGTACTGACTCATCATCTAGAGATTTGAATTCCAGAATTTTTATGCCTGCTTTGCAGCTGCTGTTATTTGTGTTTGGTGTCAGCCTGCAGAATGGAGGGAAGATTAGTTGAGTAAGTTGGCAGACACATAAACAGCATTGGTAAGACCCATAAAAGAGGTGCTCATCTGCTTTCCTGTTCTTTTGTCTTCACTTATGTTCAGCTTGAGCCCATTGCACAAATTTTACCCATTTTCACCCTTTTGATCTGTCCCTCTTTTACTCTGTTTGGCATTAACTTTTCCACAGGAAGCAGATTGTTGTGGCACAAGAGAGAGTCAGTAGCAGCTTCAGCAGATGTTGCCCAGCATGCTGGAACTGCAAAAGCATTCCCTGTAACAAGAAAAGAGCAAAGTTGATGCCTGGTACTTTGTCAGTACTGAGGGGGGTCGGGGATGCTCTGGGACTGCCTGGCTATACCAAGAAATTTATAACTTGGTGTTTCTCTCAAATGGGACTTGGAAAAAGTTGGTCTTGGTGATCTAGGAGAAATGGTGCTTCTGTCATACCTTGGTTGAAGCTCAATTAAGATTAAATGAAAGTTTTATGATGCAGCTCTTCCAGCTCCAGAAGATTTAGAAAGGGAGGGGGGCAGCTGTTCAGAGAACCAGTTTACACTGAGTGTTACTTTGTGCATCAGATGAAGTGTAGAGTAGCTCTTAAAAGTGTGGTTGGGAGCACCCAAACAAAATAGTTGGGAGATTAATGAGTCTTGTGCTGCAAGGCATTCTTCCAAGAGAAGAAGGTACTTTGCTATTTTATCTTTTAGCCACAGGTGTATATTTGGTGCTAATAGTGCTCTTGAGATCATCAAGAGGAAAATGCCAGAGGCACGGCAGGATTTGGAATGGCTACTCATTTATTATCCTCGTGTACAGTCGCTGTGAGAGAAACATGTTAAATTGTCTAGCATATAGCGAGGGTGGGGAAGAGCATCTAAAGCTTGCTGAGAACTGCCTGCTGTGACAGAAACAACTCGATTTCCTTACAAAGGAATGGACATATGTCCAGCTTCAGGAGGAGTACTGTTAATAAGGAATTCTGGAAGACTGCTACTCTCAGAATGATTCAGTGACTATCATACAAACTTCTTAAAGGTAGTGTAGCTTTTGAACAGTCTCAGAAAGTGAGAAAGCCTGTTCCTGGAACCAGTACAAACAGCTTTTAACAGGGGGAAACCACTTGTTTTTGAAATCGTCATGGCTATCTGAAATGAGAGCTGCTAATAGGTGCTGTTATTGAGAGGTGACGATTATGGGATGCCATATGAAACAATATGTCTGGCAGCTGAAGCCATCTGGGGGTGACTCAGGATCCATTTACCCCATCCAGAGGGTGCCCTTTTGGTGTAAAGGTGAAAATTGGATGTGAGAATTATCATAGTGGTCTTCTATTTACTGCAAACCCTGGATGATCAAAAAAGGCTTTGAGAAACACAGGCAGTAAGGAGAAGGAGAAATTAATCAGTAGAGCTTCATGGCACAGTATTGAGGCATGTGCTTTCCAGACTTCTTGTTGTTCAGGGTGTCTAAACACCTTGGGAGTGCATGTTGATATGAATTGCTGTGACACGGAACAGATCTTGATCTTAGCCCTGTGATTTTTGTGTAGGAAACAGGATCAATGCAGGCAGAGTCGTTCATAGTTGATGGAGTGCAGTCTAATAAAAGAGCTCTGCATGACTTCAAACTAACACCATGGCAGATCCAAGAGGAGTGACAGATATGTGGTTTTGGTATACTCGGGGAGGGAGAGGATTGAGATTTTGTTCTCTAATGACTGTTGTTAAAAACAAGGAAAAACCCAAATAATCAAACAAATAAAACGCGTGGAAGTCAATGATTGGGACACTGGTGGGAAGCGAGAGAGTTGAGCATGCATGGGGTAGAGGAGATTGCTTTTCTCCACTGGTCCTTTGGGGAAAAGGGAGGGCAACATGGCTGGTGAGGGGCTTGGAACA
>WAAE01007917.1:7449-40381 GCA_013400495.1 Nicator chloris
GGGCTGTGGGTGGATCTCTGCATCCCCATGGGTCCCCATGGGCTGTGCATGGATCTCTGCATCCCCGTGGATCCCCATGGCCTGTGGGTGGATCTCTGCATCCCCATGGATCCCCAGGGGCTGCAGGGACACAGCTGCTTCACCATGGTCTCACCACAGCCTGCAGGGGAATCTCAGCTCTGGTGCCTGGGGCACCTCCTGCCCCTCCTTCTCCACTGACCCTGGAGTCTCTGTGTTGTTTCCCTCCTCACGTGTTCTCACCTCCTCCTCTTCTCTGGCTGGAGTTAACAGTGCCCACCTTTGTTTGGATTTTCTTCTGAAATCTGTTATGACAGAGGTGTTACCATCATTCCTACTTGGCCCAGCCTTGGCCAGCAGCCTGTCCATCTTCTGAGCCATCAGGGATTGGTTCTGACACACATGGGGGAAGCTTCCAGCAGCTTCTCACAGAAGTCACTTCCATGGCCCTCCTGCTGCCAAAAACCCATCTGTGCAAAACCAACACAATCAGTGAAGTGCATCTTTACCTGTAGGACCACGTAGTTGTTGAAAAGAAATATCATTTTAGCCCTTTTTTTGTTTTCAAGGGCCACATTTTGGACTGCATGCATGTGTCCTTACTCTTTGCAATGGACTGGAAACCAAACAAGCCCTGACAAAGAGCCCCAGCCTCAGGTCAGATGGTAACAGTGCCCTGTTACAAGTCCAGGCCCTGTATATTGAACTGTCCTAGAAGAAACTGAGAGAAGTTCAACTTAATTTACAGCACCTTGGTTGAGTAAAGATAAAATTTCCAAAAGCCTGAATTGACCTAACCTAAGTCTCACATTGGACAGTGTTACCTATTAGGGATTGTTCAAGTTGTGCCATCAAGCTCTTACAAAATACTCATTAAATTTCCCCAAACTTTAATTCAAAAGCACTTTAATTCACTTTCCCTAATGCATGAGGGGGGAAAAAAAACTTAGAATCTTTCTCTTTAAATAAGCAGCCAAACTCCAAAAGGAAATCACCGTTTTCCTCCTGCATTTTCTATGTACAGCTATCAACACATTTCACTACACAGAAGATGAAGAGGATAAAAATACAGAGAGATTCAAATGAAGAGTTTTCAAATATTTTGTTCGAGAATTTTGCTCTTCTCGTGCCTGCAGAACGTGAAAATAAAAGATAAGGAAAAGAAAGAAGCTGTTTAGCATCCTCCCCCACAATATGGGAAAATTATATGTTTCTTCTGCAAGCAGTATTTTAGCACAGTAGGATGTTCTCATGTTGTGACAAGATAATGTGTGTGTAAAGCACTCCTATAATTTAGCTGTCACACAGAGGCAGCTACTCAAGTGCATGTGTGTCGAGGGAGAATTAGCTTGGAGCTGAAAAATACATCAGGTGGTTTCCATTCCTAATACTGAATCAATTCTGTTTGATAAGAAATTAATCTGACCATCCAACACACAGCCACTGTCAGAGTGTTTAATCTCTGGAACTGATGCTGTGACTTCATGGAGCTGTTTACACGGTACAAAACTAATGCCAAGATGGATAAAAATCACTTTTTAATGGTTTTTATCTGAGTACTTCTACTTTGGAGCATCCTAGGTATTTAAGGGCCATCAGGGTAACAATCTATCCAGCAAATTTTTCTGGGAAGAAAAAACAATAGAGTACTTAACCTCGGATAGACATTAAACTTGGGAACTGAGCAACACATTTTCTGTAGCTTTTGTGACTTCAATATTAGAGATACAGATGTGAAAACAGAATTCTTTTCACAATTATGCCTGCCAACATTGTAAAGACTGACTTAAACTTGCTGTAGTTTAAACTGTTAAATGGCACAGCTGTAATAAATGGGTTTTTTTCACTAAAATAATTCTTCCAAAAACAATTTAAATTCAGCCTCTGGGTTTTTCAGCACATGCTTCTTCAGACAAAGAGAAAGCAAAAGTAATTCCAGTTTCTAGGAGCCAGACCACAAGAAAGGAAGAAAATATGTGCACACTGTGACTCTAGAGTGAAAATCTCCATCTGTTTTAAGGAGCCAGTATGCTTGGTTTGAGGGACAGAGATCCTCATTTACCTCTTGCACATGCTTACTTAAAATGCACAAAGTATTTCTAAGAAACTCCAGTGTTCTTTCTACACTGAGAATGCTTCAGTCTCTCAAGTTTAGCGGCTGCTAGAATTTATCTGTAAGTTTTCCTTTGTCGTGTGGGGAAAAAAGGCTAAACACCCAATCAGAAAAAAAAAAATCTCAATTTAAATAAGGCCTCACTCTTAAGCATTCCTTTCTGCCATATACATCATAATTCTCCAAAGTCTTACCTTTGGCACAGCCAAGTCTGTAATTAAGAACGAGTGGCAGAGACTGCCTGCAGTCATTCAGTGCAGCACAAAAAGTAGAACCCAGCACAACAAATGAAAATTGCACCCATACTTGTTCTCAAATAAGCACAAGCTTGGCTCTCCCAGTTTCTGATCAGGTACTGTTTCTAAAGACTACTCTTATGGAATGAAAACATCTATTTTTTCTGAGGAATGTAGCCTTCATTGCCAGTATTCCACTTCTATAAATAAGTATCCCTTACTTACTTTCCTTAGTTGATGAAAATAAACAAGAGAATATGTGTACATAGATGGGCTATTTCAGTATTCAGTGCAACTCAGGCAGTGAGGCAGGCAAAGGTGAAGTTGTAGTATTTTTAAACCTTGCAGCTAATAGAGTAGGTATGTAGAAAAGAATGAGGACTGTGGTGAACAACCAAAACCAAATAATTTTACAGAAGACTGGGAAGAGAACCTGGCCATCTCAATATCTCTGACTGTATACATATATGTGTGGCTATCAGTTGTACTACTGAACGAATTACATCCCTAAAAATTGAAATTCCCACATTCACACTGCCTTCTAAGAGTTATTCTTAGATGTGAAGAGAACACACATTAATTGGGCAGTCACACACATTATCTGCGTTTCTCGTTTCAGCCAGACCAGGGAAGGCAGAGCAATATTTCATAATCCAGCCCATAAGATTATTTGTCAAAGCCACAAGAATTAACAGCTTTGCCACCAACCCTTCCCTCAGAGAATCAGCTCTTTTCTGGTGTTCTCTAGGCACTGACCTCTATTTCCCCAGTGGTACCATTTTCTATTAACTACTTACCTGCATTCCCTCGAGTACCTGCGTTCTTTCTTCTTCACTTTGCGGTAAGAACAACCTGCAGAAAACACCAAAAAAAACCCCCAAACAAACAAAAAAACCACCTCCTTGGCCTCTTTCAAGCACCCTTTGCCACTGAGGCCCACCTGGAAGTCAGTAATGTCGTCTCCTGGTCAACAGGCAGCTGGCAAATTGCAGAGGGTGTTGGTGGCTGTTGGTTGGTTTTTCCTCCTTGCTCGGAGGAAAGATCAATTTCACTTTCCTCTCTCCTCTTTCCCTGTCATCGCCATCCTCGTGCCCTGCACACACGAGGGATGAAATAACAAATCAAACCAGCATAAAAACCCTGACCCACTTCACTCCTCCCACAATTACAGAGGAATTATTCCACCCTTGCTCAAATATTTGGGAGATTTTTAGTGGGTTGTGCTGTCAATGGTTGTGTATTTATTTTTCAATACCGCCCTGCCTCGGTGGGCTGTCTTCACTGCCTTCCCAAATGATTCTTCTGAGGAATTCTTCTGTGATTTTACTATAATCTCATTAAAAGTACAGTAGATGGGATTTTGTCTTGATCTGTATTCTTGGCTCCAAAAGGACAGGTAATAACAGGTGTACATAGAACTATGGTAGAAACAGCTTTTTTTTTTTTTTCCCTGAACAGAAGAAAAAAAGCAATTTTTTAAAAAGTGTGCATGCAGTTTTGGGCCAGTTAAAAACGTAGTATTTGTGTCTGCAAAAGTTTACTATGTATGAGCTGTTCCGGTCTTGAAAAACAGAAAATGACAAAGTTTGCATCTGAGTAGGCAGAAAAACCTCAACAGATCTGTCCACATTAGATATTTAGACTTGTTTACCTTGTTGTACAAAGAAGTTAATGGCTTTGAGACACACAGCACTGTCCAGTAATCAAAGAGAATTAAAGCTCAATTAATTACACAGTTTGAAATTAATATATTAGTTGCTCAGTGGTACAATTTCTATCCCTAATAGACTGTGAGCTGGATAACTGAAACAGAAATTGCAACCACAGCACAACTTGTTCTATGCAGGGATAACTGACAGCAGTCATCAGCTGCCTTTAATGGTTTGCACACCAAGAATTTGCACAACAAGGAAAGGGCTGCAAGTATCCAAGTAATACATTACAATGAAAAATTGAAAAAAAATGAAAATTCCCTACTCCCTGATGCAAAGGTAACTGCAGGAGCTGAAGAAAAGCAACTTACAGGACAAGAAAACCTGGGCTAACTCACTAAGTATCCAAAACATTGAATAAACAGTGTTTATTTGATGAAGGTTTGAAGTGACCAGCCACAAAAGGAGCCGGTCGTTATTTCGCTTCAGAGTGCAAAGTTTGTTCATTTATTTTTGTTCTTTAAATTAAAATCACACAAACACACACACACACACACACACGGATGGCTCTTTTAGAGTCAGTGGTGAGTAAAGGATTGTGTTGAAATTCCCAAATGTTTCATGACATCTGAAGGGCAGAGAAATGGTACAGAGTTTCCCTCCAGCACCCTTAAAGTAACCCACACAGACTACACAGAATAGCTCTGCAGGACAAGAGAAAGTTACAAAATTCTGGCCCCCATTTGAGACCTTTCAAAAGGCTGCCACTTATTCAGTCACTGGGAAGGGACACTCTGTTAGTCATCACTCGATTTATCTGTCACTCTCATAAAACAGGTTTAGGATTTGATGGAAAGACAAATCACCAATCTGTTACAAGCAGCAACGTGGTCTATAAATCTGCTTTACTTATGCAGTTCTTATAAATACAACACAAAAACACCATTTCAGTAGAAATTTTGAGCTTGCCACTTGTCTTCACCCTGAGAACTAAAGTTTCGTGGACACTAAGTGCATGTTAATCCACTGTTTTTGAAAAGGGGTATTCTATTCCTAAAATTCCCATGGCCAACAATATAGATAGCATAATATTGTCATAGTACAAGAAATCATACAGTAATGAATGACAACACAGCCATTGCTTCCCAAAAATTGGCACCTGGAAATGCACCAAAAAATCTTCAGTAATCTTCTAGGCAAGTTATCAAGGAATCAGGTAGGCAGTTTGAAGGCATTCTTCATTAAACATAATTAATGGCAAATTCTGTGATACTCAAAAAGCAACATTAGCTAGTAAAATACAACTGCTGTGAAAGAAATTTCTCTTCAATATCTAGTGTTATGTTAGAGATTGGCATCATAATTCATTTATTCCCTAATAATTCATTTCAAATTGAGAATTCGTAATACTCCATTCAGATCCTTCATGTCCAGATCTACTTCTGTAATTTATTTCTCCAGGACAAAGTACAATGAGGCAATGCCTCTTTGTCACACCAAGATAATGTTGAGGGAGTGAGAATACTCTTACAAACACATGAGAAAAAGAAAAGAAAACACTCACTGGAGCCATAAAATGGTCATGGTTATCTCTAAGAAGCCCATGTAGTACAGGATTGCTCTGTTTTTCTTTGTGATGGAGGAAGGATAAAGGGAAATTGACAGACAAATTAAAACAGTCACTGTTGTTCCAGTAGTTTACATCTACTAGAATTGTTCTCCCAAAGTTTTAAAATCAGACTGAAAAAAAAAATATTCAGCTGAGCCGTGTGCAAATGGGACAGACCTGAAGTCATGACTTAGATTCAAAAATATCAGCAGAATATTGTTTTAATAATTTACAGCTGGAACACTAAGAAAGAATGACTTTTAAGCAAAACAGAGAGGGTCAGCGTCCCCCTTACCATGTTAATGTCTTGTCTTTGTATTTCAGTGGCAAAAATAAGTTCTCTGGACCTTTGTGTCTTTGTTCCTAGCTGGTGACTGCTAATTTTTAATAAAACAGTAAGATATAACAAAATGCATCACAGTGACAGTGAGATGCAAGAAATAAATAACTCTCCAGCTCAAATGTATGATGAAACCTATGAAGTAAAAAATTACAGCATTGTGCTGTTTCAAATCACAAAATCGTGGAATGGTAAGGTTGGCAGGGACCACAGTGGGTCCTCTGGTCCAAAAACCCTGCTCAAGCAGGGGCACTCCTTCCCTGGAGTACCTGCACTTTAGGAGATCCACATTTTATCACTGTCTTTATTGTGAGTCAGCAAATTGCATGATTCCCACATGGAGTGGCTTCTGCTCCTCAGCTGGATTTGATCTGATTCTCATGAGCTCAGTGTGGCGTCATTTTTAAAAATTTTCAAGTAACTGTGGCCTCAAAGTTGTTCATTGAAAAGGTGAGGGTTTTTTTCCCTCTTTACACAGAGAATGAGCTCTTTTCTTACCAGCACAGTTTCAGTTAGTACTCACATGTGAGGGAAACAACACAGAGACTCCAGGGTCAGTGGAGAAGGAGGGGCAGGAGGTGCCCCAGGCACCAGAGCTGAGATTGCTCTGCAGGCTGTGGTGAGACCATGGTGAAGCAGCTGTGCCCCTGCAGCCCCTGGGGATCCATGGGGATGCAGAGATCCATGCACAGCCCATGGGGATCCATGGGGATGCAGAGATCCATGCACAGCCCATGGGGATCCATGGGGATGCAGAGATCCACCCACAGCCCGTGGGGAAGGTGCCCATGCCAGAGCAGGTGGATGCCTGGAGGAGGCTGTGATCCCGTGGGAGACCCGGTGGAGAGAGGGGCCGTGCTCCCAGGCTGGAGCAGCCTGTCCTTGGAGGGCTGCACCCCATGGCACAGTGACCCACAGCACAGCACTTTGGGAGGACTCTGTGCCCGTGGGAGGGCACAACTCACATGGCACAACTTTTGGCAGGACTGCTGCTCGTGAGATTGGAGCCACGCCGGAGAAGTTCAGGGAGAACTGTCTCCTGTGGGAGGACCCCACGGTGCAGCAGGGGAAGGATTCCTCTCCCTGAGCACTGGAAGAAGAGCTTGGGTGATGAACTGACCCAAACCCCCACCCCCTGTCTCCCTGTGCTGTCTGTGGGAAGGAGGGAGGGACTGGAGCTAAAAGAGGTAGTTTTTAAGGGCTTATTTTACTTCTCATTATCCTCCTCTCTTTTATTAGTAATGAATTCACTTTGTATCTCTAAACTGAGCCTGTTTTGCCCTTGGAGTGTTTTCTCCCGGTCCTCATCTCAACACATGAACCCCTGGTTAATTTTTCTTTCTCTCCTCTGCCCAGCTGTGGCAGGGGAGGGTGAGAGAGCAGCTTTTGTGGGTCCCATTTGGCCAGTGTCAAACCACAATAATCTGATACAGACAGATTATAAACACAAGAGCCAGATACGAGTTTTATTTCAATAACATAGCTATGGAAAGTGTTTTAAGTCATAACAAAAGAAATCTGAGCAGTTTGGGATAATTTTGAAGTAACTCAAACTAGGAAGAGAGTCTACATGATGCTGCCAAAGAAGCAGTACCAATATATCACACTGAAGGTACAGAATACTAGACATCAGCAACCCTGAAAAGTCTGTAAATGCCAGTCAAAACCTTGGGAATAAAAGAAATATGATGATTCTTATATTAGCAATGTTATTAATGACATTCTGAAACACCTGTCCTAACAACAACTTCAGAAGCAGCACCTATACTTCCTTGCAAGAAAAGTTCTACCCGTAGTTTTTAGTAAAACCTATCTCAGTAGAGTGAAAATATTTCATTGCTCAACTGTGAGGGCTTGATGTTCATTTGGGAGAACGCTGCATATTTACAGCTCTCTTGAACTACCCTAGGATATTCTGGGAAGCTAATCACACATGGCATCTCATTGAAACAGCTACCTACATAAGGAATTCTTCATCCCCTGCCCCAGGCAGCTCATGTCAGTGGTGTCCTGGTGAAACCATCCACACATCGCTTGACCAGGTAGGAATGGTTCATGATTTTTTGCAGCATGCAGACAAAACCTCACAAAAACCCCTCCCCAAACCTTTCCTAATTTCGTGTCTTTTGACCTTAAAAAGCCTACCCCTAAAGGGCTGTGGTTATGATTTGTTTATCCAAATTACATAGGACCAAAGAATTTTCAGTGCTTTTCCCTCTGCCTTTTCAGAGGCTCCCAGACTGCTCAAGCTGATGCCGTGTGTTGAAACCACACATCTTGAAAAGCTCTGTGTTGTCTCTATAAGCTGGGACAGGAAATTTTTTCATTTCTTCCTTCCTAGCACTTATGTTCCCTCCCTACTTACTATAATGATATTTCAATGTGTGCATCAATATATTAATTTAGAGTGTTTTCCATGGTATGATCAGTAAAACTTTGCAACCCTGCCCTTTGTAAACAGTGCCAACTCTAGAACACTTGCATTTCCTATTTGACAAAATTGTCCAACTCTAGGAAGAGCTAAGAGCATACCACTTGAAAGGGGGACTTTTATAAAAGATTTCCATAACTAAACTAAATATTACCTGGGCTTGTTCTCTCCTCCCCATGGCCACAGAAGAAGCCTTCCTGCTTTCATACTATTAAACTTTCTTTTTCTAAAGCTATGGATTGCTTCCCACTGCCAGTTGGGAGCGGTCCCTTACCGATGCTAGCTGCTTTGTGTCCAAGAAACTATCAGGGAAAACACTGCCTGACCAGGCCAAATAAAAGAGGCCAGGAATACTTTAGCAGGAAATAGCTTAGGCAACTGAGTTCCAGTTTTGGGAAATGTTCCCTGTTACTGTTGGACAGGATTTACATCTTGGCACTGCTTGTAAACCATAAACCCCCAGTTTGTGCACGATAGCTCTCCGCTAAATTTTTGAGGTCCAGATAAGAGCCTTTGTAAAACTGACACGTGAAATGCCTCTCATTAACATTGCAATAAACTATTATAGAGGAAAGATATTATTACCTTCTTTTAAATTCGCTCTTCATCTAAAACTGAGGAAATTTCTGAAATAGCTTCAGACGTGCTGTTTGCAGCCTTACGTTATTCTAAATTACATAGCAGAGCAGTTTGTTCCAGTTCATTCTTCAGTTACAGCTCTTCAAAAGGACCCAAAAACTTGGGGTTCATGACGGAGCTGTGGGGCACTGAACGGCAACGAGATCCTTCAATATGGTAACAGTGGGAGTTTCTTTCACTAAAGCTATAAAAGACAGGTGTACACACAGATATATAAAAGATACAAACACGTCATGCAAAGCAATTCCTTAGCACCAATGAGAACTTTTTTAGCACGTTGAGCAGGCATGCACCTGGTTGAGAGGCCCATGTTACATGTCCAACATTTGGGATCTCCATTATACCAGCATATAACCCAATCCCAATTTCGTTTATAAAACCCCTAATAAAAAGCCAGGAGGTCGCTCCTCTGAGTCTGCTGTTCTACCTTTTATCCTTTCCTTATTCCTCTCACTGTAAGCCAAATAAAGAGCCATGATTTCATACCTGCCTGCCCCTGGTGGGTTACCACCTGTTTTGCAGCTGGTGGGTCTCTTTCTTCACATGAAACAGTTTTCCAATCAGCCCTTCCTTCTGGCACTTTGAGACAAATTTTAGTCCCACTAAAACTTAGTGTCCAATTGCCTTCACATAATCACGGCCACAACCCCAAGCCCTCCTGTAATTATTCCAAAAGGACAAAAAACTGCAGCAGTTTGAAAACCTGCTTTATTCATCCAAGATTTAATGGTCTGTTTGCTCCTTCCGGAGACTACATATTGTGACATTTTGCTCAGTCTAACAGATGCTACAAACAACTCTCCTCAAAGCTGTGACCCTTATTCTTGTTTACTGGTTTTGCATAATGTGAAAAGACGTATTAACAGTCTCTCCAGTAACTAAGAATTACTGCAATGGATTTATTCTTTACCTAAGTATTTTCCACAGACATAAATTTCCAATGAAACTCAGCCCTATTGTAATGAAAACTCAGACTTACGCCCTCGTATTCCTCCTGATTGTTGTATGATTTCACTTTCATTTTTATTACAGTCCTCTAACAGCAAATGTATTTTATTTAAGAACCTGAGAAGGCAGCAGGTGTCTTTTCAGGACAAAGGAATAAGATTTCAGAGAAGATTTTATTGGAGAAACCGTTGTTACCATGATTTAACTTCTATTTAAGAATTAACCTGTATGCCAGCAGGACAAGTTCAGATACCATGACATACACTGAGATATTAGGTTTCACTGTATTAAGAGAATCTATATAATTCAGATTTGTTGGTCAGCTAAGTATGGAGGTCATTTAAACATGTTTCTATACACGATTTCTAAAGTTTGCTGCTAAGATTTCCTTCTTCAAAACAAAACACATTAGCATCTTTTGGATTTCACCAAAGACATTTTTAATTAAGATGGTGAATCTTGTTCCTTGCACAAAGGCACTAAATGATGATGTGCAGCTTGGACTTGTTAGAAGTTCTTTGTCACAACTATCATATTCAGCCATGCTCACCATATTTCGTACTTGTTGCAACTTAGGTACTTAAACAGGTATCTTCGGTTTGGTTGTGCTGGCACGCTGATAAAGGAAGAGAGATGCTCACACCATCTGCTTAGCTGATCATCTTCCTCCCCACTGCATCTGCAGCAACCACCTAGCACTCACTCCAGCTGCGTTGGCTTTAGGTGACCAGAAACACCAGACAGGACAGAAGCAGTGACGTGAAAGAAGAGTTCAATCTGCATTGAGAGAACAGAGCAAACAGCAAAACCCAGCATCAGTGCATTTCCTAAAGAGGTGGATGCTCTCTATACCTGTAAATTTACCCCTTTCCCCTCTCAGTTTCTTTCTTCTGACAGTGATGTTTCTAAAAAGCATTGTTTTGGAGTGCAATCTGTATGAAAAGTTGCACTGTGCTCAGAGGAATAGATCACTGACCCACAAAAGGCTTCTAGAGCTACCAATCTGCCTTCTGCACACTTAGGGATTCTCCAAAGTTATCTAGGCTGAAGAGATCTTAACAAAGTCTTTTGTGTTATACCAACTGCAGAAGCTTCAAGGGGATTTTTATGCTAATGACTCTCTTTAATCTCCATATAATTCAGGCCAACTAAAAATAGATCTTTTACAAACAATGAATCATCATGACTTTAAGTGGATGCAGTTCTGCCACAATAAAGTTGAAATCTCTGTTCCAGAGCACCATTCTTTACTCCCTTCACGTAACAACCACCCAACAAGCCACTGACAAAAATCAATATAGTTGAATTTTCTCCTCTCCTCTTACTTCAGGTGTCAGCACTATGACCAGAGACAAATAAAGAAACAATTCCAAGTACCATACTAATTTGAAGGACAATTCCAGAAACCAAATAGAACTTAAAAATTTCTTTAAAATTAAGAAAGTTAGTCACGAAACAAATCTCACAACAGCAGCAATAGCCATGCTGATTTCTTTTTTGAAAGAAAAAAGTACCTATCCCCAAAGCAGGCTGCAGACCTACTTTTGCTGCCTGGAATGTGTGAGAACTCTGAGACACACAGGGCAGCTGAACCAATTAGGTGTGATTAATCAGCATCCACGTCGCCTTGCAGATCTGATCTGTCTCACAAGATTTTGCACAGTGGTATTCCACGTGCAAAGATATCTCCTAGCATCTCACCACCAGGAGACAAATAGCTTTGCAAATGTATCTCAAAGGTCAAGCAGGTCCGTGCAGGAAGGGGTTGGTTTTGTATCTGTTGTCCACAGCCCATTTTACTCAAAATATTATCACTAAAGGAAGCAGAGACAGTCATGTTGAAATCCTAAACAGTAATTCAAATGGAAATTAAAAAACAAAACAAAACAAGACAAAAAAAAATCTAATTGGTTTCCTTACACAATTCTTGAAGATTCTTTGAAGTTTGCCAACACCCTTACGGAATTCCCTTAAGACAAGCAGATAAGATAAAGGATTGTATGCATTTTTCTTAGAAAGAAGGTAGAATAAATGAACAACTGGAGAGCAAAGGCCAACTATTAATATCAGAGGTTTAAGGCTAAGGGAGACCCAGGCGTTGGCTGATGAAAAGTAAGCATTAGCTGAAAGATTGTTTCCCAGACTTTTAAAAGCCTTCATGCATGAACTTCTCTGACATTTGCTTTTGGATCTTATCATATTTTATTGTGTTCTTTTTCAATGGAAGTTAACAGTGTGATCCCTGGGTTAACTCATGTACCTCACTGCTAACAGTGAGACGTATCTCTCAATTTACCCAAATCCCAGCCTGCAGAACTTCAGGACTCTGTGGGGAGAGGGTCCTACAGAAGAATGCTGGTGTCAGGACAGGGTAGCACGACGAAAACAAACCCCCAGCAGCTCCCCAGATGTCATGCAATTGCCATGCAACCTGAGTCACTGTCACACAGAGCTGTGACACAGAAGTCTGAGCTGGAAGGGACCCACAAGGATCAGCAAGTCCAGTTCTTATGGGAATGGCCCGTCTGGAGATTGAACCCACATCTCAGTGTTATTAGCACCATGCTCTGACCAGCTGAGCTCATCTCAGGGTCAATGCACAGTGAGGAATTACAGACATGTTCAAGCCCACTCTGTTTTAAAAAGTGTTTTGAAAAATCATTGCAATAGATATCACAGCTGTGGTACCTGCAACTAAGCAAACAGCCCAGGCAAAGAAACAGATCCTGAAGGACACCAGGAACTGTGAAACCCCCAAACAGAGGGCTCTGCTAAATTTTCCATAATGCTTCCTAAACTAGAGGAGGAGAGATTTACATTAGGTGTTAGGAAGAAATTCTTCACTGAGGGAGTGGTGAGGCTCTGGTACAGGTTGCCTCTGAGCAAACTGATGCAGTGGGTAGCATCCCTGCCCAAGGCAGGGGGTTGGAACTGGATGATTTAAGGTTGCTTCTAACACAAACTTGTCTATGATTCTGTGATTTCTGGGCAGCAGAAGAGACTTCTAGTCAAAAGGAGTCCATTCTCTGGCCGGCTATTTTTCCCAGTCCAAAGCACAAAGAGGTCAGTGAGAAACATTAAGATCCAGTTATTAAAATGGTCTCTGCCCACATTAAGGTTCAAACAAAGCTAATATGCTGAAGTCAATACTACAGATTTTTATTTAACAGTAAATTTGGGGTGGAGAGGGAGAGAGGAAAAAAAAAAAAGGGAGGAGAAGAGAAAGAAAGTGACAGTCAGTGGATCCTGACAGCATCCCATTGGTCCTCAACTTCCAGTCTTCTCAGGGGTGAGGGTGGAAGTGATGGTCACAGTGATCCATCTGGGGTCAGAGCAGCCAGAAAACACAGAATACCCTGGTTTATACTCACACAGGTTCATGGGGGAACAGCCAGCCAGCTCCCCTGGAGTGGCAAGTTTTACACTGAATGATTTAATACTTTGGACTGGGGGGGACACTTCAGGAATCTTTGATGGAATATGACACTAAGACATTGCAGCTGCCTCTTACATCATCTAACACAAGAGGTAAAATAATCCAACTTCCACACAAAATATTTGAAAGCCTTTACCTGCCTTTCTCCTTTACAGCTATTTTGGCTTTCAGCTTTAGTTTTTCCTCTTTCCACTTCTAGTTTTTCCTTTCTCCTTATAGTAGTCACCTTCTTGCTAGCAAACACTGCTCTCTCTCCAAGCTAATAGCTATCAAACTGTTGCATTCATAGAAGAATTAACATGAAAGTTTGGCTCCAACTTTTTGAGTTACCCCAGAGATTACTGAAGAGAACATCCAAGGAAGGACAATTACACAACATACCCTAAGGGCCTGAAGTGTCCTGGCCTGGAGAAGACCCACTAAAGAATATTTATTGGACCTTACTGAGCCTTGGCACAGCCCATCCTGAAAAGTTGTTCTTACATGAATAGTACACGTGTGTACACACATATTAAGGTCAAGGTGCAACTGCAGGCAAAGGAGGGTAACAGAGAGTTCCTTCTGCATTTCTGAAGGAGCCCTTAATGAGTGCAAAGACTTCAGGGGCTCACTTTGCTCACCAGCAACTGAAACAAGTATTCTGTGAAATGTGAAAGAATTTAAGGGCTAGCTAGTGCTTAGCTGCACCTCCCTGCTCACAATTTTGTCTGTAATTTCTCAGGATCAAGAAATCCTCAGGAGGGTAGATATTCTGATGGTTTCTTGTTGTGTAAGAAATAAGAATAACCACTTACAGAGTATGACCATAGGAATCACTCTTCGGACTCCCTTGGCTCAGATAAAGTATGATATATTTTAAATTTTCAGATCTTAGTGCCCAAACGAGTCAGAAAAAGCCTGTGTTGGGTGGGTTAAGTTACTTGGCATGTGTTGCACCTCAAGCACATCAGCACAGGGAACTAGCTTGGAAAATTGTGGTGAGCTGCCACGTGACTTTACCTCAGGTTCCTTCTTTGATTTCTACATATTGTTATCCCTTTGAGTTTTCTTTCTTGGCATTACACATATTATTCCCTTACATTACTTCAACCTGCTCACAAATTTAAACTTATGCCAGGAAAGTCTTTCCTTACGGTTTGCCAAAAACTTTCCAGCTTTCTATACTTACTACACTCACACCACGATGTCCACTTTAATTGTCCATGGATCATGATTGCAAAGATGAGTGGTTTGTATTTGCTGATTACTTTCTAGAAAAATGAACACTATCCTCATCATAGCCCTTTAGTAAATGATGTTCCATGGGTTTTTTTCAGCAGCACACATATCCCAGAAAAAGGCTAGAACACAAAAGGTGTCTATTTCTTTCTCGCCTTGAATTCTGCTTTTCTTTCATAGCATTTCCACGGTGCTGAAGAAAACAAGATGCATTTTCAAGATTAAAAACTGTTTTTCAATTGTGTCCTCAATGAATGTTCCACGGTGCAATGTGCTACGTACAATTTTACTCCTATCCCAAGAGAGAAAGGATGTGTGGGGAAATTCTACAGTACCTTTGTCTAGATTAGATTATTTGTCATGGTGACATCTGTGTATAAACTACCTTAGGAAATATTAAAAATTGATCCCGTTTGGTAAGTTACTATTAATGCTTTCATCCACATTTAATTAAAGAAAACCCTCGTACATTGCTTGCCTGATAGGCAAGTAATAACAACAACATCCTGACTTTGTTGTCATCTTCATTTCCCAGTTGTGATTTCTATTCATTTGGAGTGGAGTAACCACTCCATTCTAAATGAACAGAAATGCAAAAGAAAAAGTATTGTTTTGAAAAAGCCTGACCTACAGTGCTTTGATTCCTCTTTGCTTGGCCTTATTGCTCTCCATTGCTGCCTAAACTGGAAAAAGCTCCTTAAATTGAAGGAACAGCAGGTTCCTTTCCCTCCCTCTACAGAGGGACAGCACAATAGCTGTGGTGAAGAAAGGACCCTCTCATGTGTGTCATCATCATCACACAGGTCATGTGTAACTTCCTTTGAATCAGCTGAAGTGCCTGTGGAAGTTTCTTTGTATTTTTAAACAAATGTCCCTGGAACTTAATACTTTTGAAATTATTCACCAATAAATTTTTCAATTTACGCATTTCTCAGAAAAAAAAATTGTTAACAAACTGAAAACAGGCCTTCCCATAGAAATTTTTGCTAGACACTGTAACTGACTCCATGTTTTGTAGAAAACCATGGTGCCAGAATAAATGGTACCAAATTGCTCTTAAGGCACTGTCAATAGGAATGCTGTGAATCTGTCATTCCACGGGCTGTAAAGAATAAACTCTAACAAAGATTTCCTAGAGCTGGCCAGCAAAGAGAGAGGGATGAAATAACTCTGTGACAACAAGTTTTCCCCATCAACATAACTGCACCAACATATTAAAGATGCCTGAAACATCACTGGTTTGCATCTATATAGATAATATCTATGTGAAATTATCAAGTTTTTACTTTTTCCCTCAAAAGCATATTCCTAATTTTTTCTTACATAGGAATAAATTTGTAAGCAATCAGATAGCAAGTTTTCAAATTGTAGGCTTCATAAGTCTGTGTTACAAAACCAACTCACATAATGTGGATGGAGTTTTTAAGCGCCTGATGAAAATTTCATGACTTGATTCTCTTTTGGAGGTGTTCTGATTATGTGCACAAACTGATATTGACAGTTTGATTAAAAATCAGAATAATCTTTTTCAAAGCATTCTGATCTTGGCAAGCCAGGCTGTGAATATATTCCTCGAGAAGATGGTCAAAAAGCCACCTTCTTCCTTCTTTTCCACACAAAATAATAAATTCAGCTTGTCCGTTACGAGCCTGTTTTAATAACACATTAAAAAAGTGCACTGGTGGAACAGAGGCAGAGTTACCAACATTATTTCATGTCAGGGTGCTACTGGGGGATGTTTCAGATGGCCCCATTACGAGTTCTATACATCAGTGTATCTTTATCTGATTGGCCTGCTAGAACAATGCTATTTTGGGGGGAAGGTGGGGGGAGGAAGAAATCTATTTTTCAAGTAACAGATGGATAAACAGATGGGTGGAAAAGTCCACTGAATAGTGTGCTGGCTGCCTGCCATTGCCTGTAGGACAGCCAATAAATATCATATGGATTAAACCTGTAAACTAACACGTCCCTGTCTAATGAGAATGGTAGATGTTGTCTTGCCAAAACCCGTATAAATGAAATGCCACTTTGGAGAAGGTGAATTTTTGCAAGGAGACCAAACACCCAAGCACAGTTTGTTCTAAGACTAATAACCAAAAGCAAACAGGCAAGGAAGCCACGTGGTGAAGTGTGTGCATTTCTACAGACTGCCTGTGAGGTGGTCCTTCTGCACATCTGGAACAGATTCCTGCAAATAGCTTAACTTTCAGTATGTTTACACTTAGGAGAATGTTTTCATACTCCTTCCACCTCTTCTTGTGAGAATTTTATACTTTTTTCCTCAGGCTTGCATAAAGTGCTTAATTCAGTAGCCACTCGTGGAGATACCTCCCCAGACCAACAGCAGGGCATATATTTCATCCTCTTTTGAGAGACTCTCTCTGTTTTGGGCTAACATAAAATTAGTGGAAAAAATGCTGACACGCCATAAAATTCCATGTTTAGTGGCACTTAGGCTTTCCAGTGTCACAGGCATCTTGCCTTACAGGTGATGACAATTTGCCTGTCTGCCAATGCCACCATGGCTTTGGTGAGGAATGGATGGCTCCTACTCACTTTGGAACCTTCATCAGCCCACGGATCATTATGTGTAAGAGTAGTTCCTCCACTTCTCTTCCAGCATGCTGTCTAATACCCACTGAGCAACTTCGAGGTCTTCTGAGACAGAGTTGATAATTTTTTCCTTATTCAACAAACCATCACTGATTTTAGCAAGAGGTAAAACTCTTCCAGGCTCAGTTCCACAGGCTGCAAAATGAGACAAAGAGAAAAATGCTGCATTGAAAAATAAGCCTTGAAAAGGAGTTCAGTTCTCCAGAGCAGTGCTCCAACATCTCCACCACATGGGAATATTAATTTTTGAGAAAATACAAAAGCAAATATTCAGGTACAATAATGACATGCGAATTTAAGCATTAACATCAGTTTCAGTAATTTTTCCCAGGTAGTAAAAATTGATTTGCTGATTTTCAAAAAATTCCTTGAAAACGGTATTCCTGCGGAGAAAGTGCAGGACTTGTTGATGCCAAAACCCATAAATATTTAGTTGTGCCTCGATGGAAAAAAATAGAAAAAGAAAATGCAAAATATTTTCATTATGAAAATATAAACTATAAATTCATTACCAATAGGTTGGGTGAATCTCATTAAAATTTTCTAAAAATGTATAGACAGTTACAAAATGCTGAGAACAATATTTTGCACCACTATCAGACATAAAACTCTGGATGTACCCAACAGAATGTTGTATGACAACAGGAAACTGGTTATTACTGGGAAAGGGAATAAAAAATTAGTACAAAAATTCTGAATTGGTGACAAAAAAGATCTGACCTAAGGTAGACATGGTGAAGACTATCTTTAAATTTCAGTAATACATTTTGCCATATGAAAGTATCAACATGAAGGCTTCTTTGCCTTCTTTGCCTTTTCACACCTTTTCCTTGAGGAGCTCAAAATCCTGTAAAGAGGTTAAGAGCTTCATGACATTAATTAGTTTGATGTTACTCTATTTATATGAAGTGTAATTAATACGACATAAGAGGAAAGAAACCACCAGCACTTTAAAACAGTAATTTAAATAATAATTTAAAAAATCATTAAGGGACCTGATCAGTTTAGTCCCCCAAAGAGCTTGAAAAGGAGAAGTGGGAAGTGTTCAGAGGAAGGTTTGGGCTGCAGTGCTTGTCCTGTACCGTCTGTTGGAGAGCCCAGACAAAGTCAGGTGCTCAGGGGTGTAGCAGAAGACTAAGGACACAACCTACTCCAAGGACAGCACGTTCCTGTTATCTACAGAATGACAGGGGCACTGCCACAGGCACAGGAAGTGCTGAAGGCCAGGCTGGATGGAATTCTGAGGAGCCTGGGATAGTGGAGGGCGCTCCTGCCCATGGCAGGGGGCTTGGAATGAGATGACCTTTAAGGTCTCCTCCAGCCCAGGCCATTCTCTGACTCCGTGTAAGAAAACACAAAGCCCTGAGGTGATGCCATGAGGAAACACATGCAAGAGATTTCTGACCAGCATTTGCTTCCACTCTGCCCCAGGAGCTTGTCCTAAGCTGAGACAGGAGACAGAACAGAATTTGGCAACCCGTTGGTGCAAGATCACACACACGTGGTGCTGAGTCCTGAGGCCAACACAGTCCATTGATGTCTTTAAAAGCCCAGAAGAAGCCTGTGAATACCCATTTTCAGCTTCAGAGTCTTTACAAGGCTCTAGCACACCCAGCAAGACCACAGTGCTCAGCCCTCAGCCCATGCTGACACTGCTCCAGAGTACCCAGAAACAGGTAACTTCAGTTTTGTAAAAAACAGCTCTCATTTTTCCTGCCTCTCTGGGCATATGAGGCAAGTGCTTGTGCAGACATGACTTGGATTCAGTCTTGCCTAGGGCTGGAGAGTTCCTGAGCAGCTGGTTCGATTTTCTTACGCACTACAGCAGCCTTTTGAGTGACTGCACACCTCTAGATCTGATTGAAGGGGTGAATTAAAAGTAGAATATTCTCTTTTGGTGTAATGTGACTTGTAACCATGCATCTTGCTGTACACTTAGTCATCCCTCTATGTGTGAATAAGCCCTCTTGTGAAAGAGCTGCTCTACTCTGGGCATATTATTATGATTGACAGGATCTGTCAGAAACCATGGCGAGGTTTTTGGCCTCTTCTCCTTACCTTACATGTAGCAGAAAATTATTTTTTTTTAAGTAGTAGGAAAGTTAATAAACCCCTAGAAAGATAGGTGACATAAAGAGACACAGGCACTATATTTTTACCTCTCAACAAGCTCTGGAGAGCTTCAAATTTTGCCAAGCAAATCTTTGTCCAACTCTTTCATTTTTAAACACAGAAGCATTACACCACTGAAATAACTAAATAATTCCATAGAAGCTTAGATTAAAATTAAATGAGTGTTTCTGAACTAATTTTTTCTCCTTAGCTGGTTAGTCTCTGGAGTCTTAGAAACACCTATATCCCAGTAACTTAAGGCAATTCAAAGTCCCCCAAGTTTGACAGCATCCAAGATTTCAAAATACAATCATAGAGTATGAATTTCCTCTACAGAATAAGAGCAACACAAAACAATCAAGTGTTCTCAGCCTGCTGGATACATACAAATTTAAAGCTACTACTGTGTTAGTATTTTTGTATCCCAGCAGGGATGGGTTATTCCATAGAACATCAGCCAAAGCAAAGCATGAATTAATTGTTCACACAAAAGTACAAACAGTGAGGATTATTGCTAGCCTTTCCATAGTTTTCTCCTTCTCTTCTCCTTTTTGACTGATTTGTTCTCAATATCCCTGTCACAACCAGACTTTGTTTTCTCAGATATCAAGAGGGCTTTTGTCACTCACCTTTTGAACACACAGTGCAGTTAGGGGCATCCAGTTTCTCCACCTCTTCAGCTTTCAGCCCAATGCCTGCCTCCAGCAGATCAGACTGAGATGCCCAGCAACTCAGCTACTGGTGGTTAGATTATTGTACAGGTTGATGCCATCTCCAGCTGAGCTGACCTGTGAAATTATTTAACCAGACACATAAGGAGTCCCTCTGAAACTCAGCCATAGAAAACATAGCTAAAGCACAACTCACAGAATCACAGAATCACAGAATATTCTGAGTTGGAAAGGACTCAAAGGGAGTCCAGCTCCTGGCTAGATACCCCAAGAGTCACATCATGTGCCCAAACATTTTGCATTGTCCAAACACCTCTTGAACTCTGTCAGGCCTGGTGTTATGGCCACTTGCATGGGAAGCCTGTTCCAGTGCTCAATCACCCTTTGGGTAAAAAACCTTTTCCTGATATCCAACCTAAACCTCCCCTGCTCAGCTCCATGCCAGCTCCTCCCATCCTGTCCCTGCTCACCAGGGTAAACAGATCAGTGCCTGCCCCTCCTCTTCCCCTCCTGGGGATGTTGAAGACCACGATGAGGCCTGACCTCAGTCTCCTCCAGCTGAACAGACCAAGTGCCCTCAGCCACTTCTCACTCCCCTCAAGGCCTTTCACCTTCCTCGTACCTTCCTTTGGATGTTCTCTAATGGCCTAACGTCTTTTTTTTATATTGTGGCACCCAAAACTGTGTCAGGACTCAAGGAGAGGCCACCCCAGCTCAGAGCAGAGCAGGACAATCCCTCCCTTGCCCAGCTGATGATGCTGTGCCTGATGGCCCCCAGGACATGGTTGGCCCTCCTGGCTGCAGGGCACTGCTGGCTCACATTCACTTGCCATGGACCAGGGCCCCCAGGTCCCTTTCTGTGGCACTGCTCTCCAGCCTCTCCTTCCCCAGTCTGTGCACACAACCAGGCCTGCCCCATCCCCAGTGCAGAAATTGGCACTTGCCCTTGCTGAACTTCATATGGTTTGTGACTGCCCATCTCTTCAACCTGCTGAGGTCTCTCTGCAGGGCTTCTCTGCTTTTGGGGGAGTCAACAGCTCCTCCCAGTTTTGTATCCTCTGCAAATTTGGGATCCCTCCAAGTCCTGTGTCCTATTCTCCCCAACACTGCCAGCAGAGGATCGTGCCCAGGGCTTCCATATACATTACTACCCCCCGTGTGGATCCTCTTTATACACGTTTATCAGCACCAGACTGGAGCTGAATAATTCTGGAAGTAGTCTGGAGGACACCCAGCGTAGTTTATGTGTCTGTGGTCACCTTGCTGTCACACACAACTCCAACCTGAAAGTGCCAATGGTGTCCAGGAAGGACTCTGGGCCAGATTCTGTGGAGACACCTTCAGGAAGGCTCCAAAGCAGCAGCTTGATCATGTACAGCCTCATCACAAACATGCTCTTGCTGCCAAAATATAGTCTATTCATGTGCTTTGACCCTGAAACATCAAAGCTGCATTGCTACAGAGACGAACTTGACCAGAATCCAGGCTGCAAAACCTGGAATATTTGGTGTTTAGGTCTGCTTTAAACACAATATGTGCTAGTCCTATCAGTTCCTTGCAAAGGTATGCAAGAGACTCTTATAACTTCAATGATCATAAGAAATACTTTAACAAGTGCTTGTTATCAGTTAGGAAATTAAAAAAAAAAAAAAAGGCAGAAAAGAATGAGGTTGTGTGTATATTATTACTAAAGTTGCAACATTAATTTTGGGTTTAGACCCTGAACCTTTGAGTCTCTTACCACTGGATAAAATAGAAAACCTGATCAGTATTCTTTGAAAAACCCTTTGGTAAAAGGTTTGACATTTAAAGTGAGAGTAACCCCCACCATTGCTGGTTTTATTTCCTCCATCTTTCTCTTTTTTGCTCTCCTTATGTTAAAGCCATTGCAAATTTGTAGGACAAGATGAGAAGAACCTGAAGGAAAATAGTTTGTAACATATGAGCAATGTAGGCTATGTAGGCTGATACAAATTTCATGTCTCTTATTTAAAAGTCTTAGTGATTCACATTAGATTACTTTCTAAATTTATTGGTTGATAGAAGAAAAGCAAAAAGAATTCCAGGAAACAGCCTGCCATTTAAACACCTAAAAATGAAGAAAAAAATAAGTGTGGATTATCAGGGTATTTAATTCTTAGTTTTTACTAAACTTTTGCAAATAAAATTTTTTTAAAATCCAGCTCTTCCTTTATTGCACTTCAGGTTATTTTTTTTATAATCAGAAACGCTGAAAAATCATGAATGGAAGGCTTAATATATAGTGTTTCTGAGCTCAGTCAAATCAACTAATGAGGAAAACATCCCATCTAATTCTAAAACTTGGTTTTGGGTTACAAGAGGTTCAACAGCAATTTTTAACTTCCGTGATTTCTGTAAAGCTGAACCCCTCAACACTTCCAGATTAAGTTTTCAACGTATTAATAAAGCTGTTTGAACAAAAGTGCCATTTTAAGAACCAAACCTGATATTACAAGTCCAGTGCAGTGTGGTCTTCTCAAACATCACCCCTCACAAGTCCTGCCCAAGCTGTGATTCAGAAAGGGAAGAACAGTTCAGGGGCAGCAGCACAGTGCAGCCCTGAGTCATGCATGCTCTGTGGAAAGAGTTGGTGTGTCATTAAGTAATACAGGAGGAGAGAATAATTGATACAGCCACGGGAGGACAAAGCCCACATTTGTGCTCTATGACTCAGCACGCTCCTCAGCAGCAGCACCACAGACAAACAGCTCTCTGCAGGTCCACAAGAACTGGGGTCTTTCTGGAGGAGGACACAGAACTTTACTTTACAGCCCAGAACATATCTGCAGTATCGCTCACGTGTAAATGTAAGTTATGCACTGCATGAGAGGATTTTAAAAAAACCTATGGCCTCCTTATGACTTCTGCTATGCTACAAAATTACCACCACATCAACGAAAATCACCTCACAAAGGTAAAAGAAACACATTTTGAGCATCACGATGAAGAATCTGGAGTTTAGTAACGACATTTGCCATCTCAGTTCTGTCATTTCAGTTGTGTTAGTCCCGTTATTTTCTGCACATCCCTGTTCCCACATGACTCTTTCAAAGAGTGGCCACATCACACTGCAGTAGAAACAGGGACATTGACTCCTGTTGTTTTTAATTAAACATTAACATAGACAGGAAACATAACAGAGACTCCTCGGCTTTCTGGGAAGAAAATGGGAATGGTGGTTACCACCACTGCCAAAAGAAAACCCCAACAGAACAGAGCTGGAGGAAAGTAGGTGACTCTACCAACATTTTCCATTTCCAGCTACTCGTGTATCAAACATAAATACCAGAGGTCAACATAATCTAGTGACCTAAAATGAGAAATGGTGTTCTTTCATTTCATTCCCCTGTAGTACAGAGTAATTCCTTACATGATAGTTGCCAATTCTTCATCAAGTCTGATTGGGAAAATCACCATTTTCTTTGGAAAAACCTGGGCAGTGACATAAAATTCAACCTTGCATCAATTTATTCTAATATTTTTGCCTTCAAACCACCCCAGATTTTCTTCCATCTCTCTCTTTCCACATTCCAATTATTTAGAATCAAACCACAATTCCTTGCAATGGCCATTTCTCTCAGCTGTCACACGGCTACAGATGCAAGACAATATTGGAATAAATGGCTTAACAAGTGCAGCCCATAACTCTTTTTCACACTTAAGGGCTTACAAGCTACTAACATAAGAACTTTCCTTCATTAGCCTGGCTTCTTCCTCTTGAAGTAGGAGGCCTTATTTTTTCAAATTCCCTAAGGATGGCCATGCTAATTAATGAGTGAAGATTTCTTTATGGTGTGTATACACAGACACACATGTCTGTCTGCACACCTGGATACACATCTGCATACACTCACAATCAGTTTGGTTAAAACAGCACAGATACATCAACTTTGTGCCCAGGTAGACAAAAAAGTGTAGAACTCATCCAGAATCCTCCTCTCCTGCGAGACCTTTGATGCAAACAAAGTCACAGGCTTCAGAAGGTATTTGCTGTTGCAGCACTCTTTATATTGTCACAACTACCTCTGTAAAATGGAAATTTGATATAAAATTCCTGCGGAGCTGCTCTGAAATTTTAAGGAAAATGAAGCTGAAATGGAGGAATGGCCAAAACCTCAGCCACTTATTTTTCCTATACCTTCATTTTGGGGTATAGAAAGAAAGCAGAATTTTCTTTGCTTCTGTTTAAAACCTGAAAAAGCCCTATGCTTGTTTTCAGATACACAAGCAACTCTATTTCCTTCAGCATTCTGACTGAAAGTATTTTGCATTTTCCAACGGCCATCATTTTGAAGAGGTGCAATATTCCCATTAGCAGTAAGGGAGTTTCCAACAAACTCTGCATTATTTCAGTAACATGAAGAGAGAAATGGGATTTATGTAGGGAGAAGGGAGAATTTGAGAAGAAATGCCCTGTCTCTCGGGAAGCAGCAACTAAATGGTACAATCACGTGAAAGCTGCTCTGTGTAAGACGAAGTGTTTATCCCCTCAGTTTACATCTAAAGACTTTAGCATCAATAAAGACCTTAAGAGTGATAATTAGCATCATTTCAAACAAGTTACTTGAGTTTGCACTTCATTGCTAAGTGACACTGTACTCAACAGAAGGTATTTCATACACACATAAACCAGAATTTTATTAGAATGGTGGTGAATGTTTTATTTTATAGACAAAGTAACGTGCTAATAAAGATGGAGTTACAGCTTTGCTACCATTTTGAGACTATGCTGGTGGCATGACAATTTTGTAGCAGAAACTATATTATAACTATATTAAAAACAGTTTTGTTGTCAGTTAGTTCTCTATAAGCATGCCATTTGTAAATAGCTATATAAATGTGTAAGTCTATCCATATTTATGATCACTACATATTTATGCTATCTACCCTTTTTCCTCATCAGAAATTACTAAAAGGTTAAGGAGATGAAGTGCACCAGAAGTTTCCTCATCCCCCTAACAAACAGCTGGAAGGTGAGGGAATTTAAAAATACTCTATTTGCTGTTTCAGATACCTTCAGGCCTGTGGAATAATCAGCACCATTTTTAGCAATGCCTTTCTACAGATTTTTTCCTCAATCAGACAACTGCACTTCCCCTGTAAAAAGAGGAAGAGCCCCATTACAGTGCCCTGGAAATATCTACAGCACATGGATTGTTATTAATGGGAAGACCAGAATTTGTTTATACAGGCAGAGGTACCAACAACTCCATTTCTAAATACAAATTTAATTCATTCAAAAAGGAATACCTGAAAGTTTAAAGTAGACTGCTGAAACAGGTGATAACACTGTTAGTTTTAAGACCTGGAAAAGTTTAAATAAAGAAAGATATAATTACTGAAACTCTGCCTAGATTATAAAAGAAAACAATAATAAACTTCTGCAAGAACATATTAAACCCACAGATGAACTATTCTTCAAGGAAAGGAATCTTTCCCAAAACAGCCACTTAGGTTAAATGGGAGGAAATTATGAAACTGAATCACAAAGCTGTAGGCCTCACATTCATATTAAAAAGAAAAATAATAGGAACCAATCACCCACTCTTTGCCTTCTGTGACTGCTACTGCTTATTTATTTATTTTTTTTTTAACTAAGCAGGCAAAATTAAATTTTTCTCCTAATGAGTATGTGTTGACTCCTGTGAAACAACAGTGAGGGCCTCTCTGCAACTGCTCACCAGAGCTATTTTTAATTTATTGCATAGGCTTAAACATCCGCAATGACCACCTGAATGACCAGTGAAAACACTTATATTGAAAACACTTTTTAACAGTTTAAGCTTTGGTGCATCTTTAATTCTCAGATAGGTGAAGCTTGTTGATCAACACTCTTCCTTTTCCAATGTACTCTTCACAAAGTGCACTGCTGTGGATTGAGGGAATTGCTGTGCCCAGCTACATTGAAGCCACCCACAGTGCTGGGCTGTACTTGAATCTGAGCACCTACTTACCCTGTCTCAACACCACTGAACATAACAATAATATTCCCAGAGGCATCAGCATTTAACCTAAGTTATTCATTTGTGTAGAGCTCGAGATGAGGACTTTTTCACCAGTCCCTTCCAAAGACCTGTGTTCATCCCAGTGAAACTTTTTAATTTATTCCCTGCAGATGAGGGAATAAACAAGCCAAACAAGGAACGACCACCAGCAAAACATTCACCAGAGTTCAACTTGCATTTTGCAAGCTGAGCTGGCCACTTCTGGTAGAATGTTGCTTTGTTCTCAAGGGACACAAAGTTAGGTCAGCAAAGGTCGTGGTGGACAAGGAGAAGGGGAGGACGCCTGGGTGAGCAAAACAGCCACAGGCAGCCTGCAAAAAGAGAGGTCTTTATTTAGTATAAAAATAAAACATGGCAAAGTGCATGAAATGATTTGTTAAAATATTAAATAATGTGCTTATTTCTGCATGCAGACACACAAGCTGCTGGTTGAACATCAGATAGAATCTCCTATGGGCATTTAATTAGATTCTGAATATTTTTTTCCTACGCACCCTGACGATCTGGAACATTTCCAAAACATTGGGATTATTATTAAGCACATATATGAATATTTAGATATTTTTGCAAATAGGATTTTCATCTTATGTTTTCTGTATGACAGGCCTTGCCACAGGCCCACTGGTTTAACAGCTCCTGGTGGAGAGATATACCCTTCATTTATTACTGCAACTTGTGCAGCTCATTGTAACAATAAAAAACACCCATCCATAACTCTGTGTGTATTTCTTCAGGCCAGTGCTTAATTTTTTTACTGAGACTTTGATATGTCTTAAGGACCTGTACTTTTTCCCTCAGAAACAGCTTTTTAATTAACTTATTTATTTATTGATGAGTGTAGATGAGAGGAAAGAAGCAAGGGTAATAAGGAAAGCACATACTCCCAGCCCATTTACCTCTGCTATTCAAAAATGCTCCAAAACCTCCTTAACTTTCATATTTTCTCTCTCTAGATAGAAAAACCAATGTTTTATATTCAGTATGGAGGAGAACTAACATCTTTGCCAGCTAATACCTGCATAAAATGAACCCTAGATCAATAGGGTTTTGTATTTACAGACATCTGTCACAGATGACCAATCCTCCAGTAGATTAAACCCAGAGGAGATGAAAAATAGTTTTTGAGATGCTACTGGAGATGGGCTATGTTGCCATTTCACATGAAAGACTCCAGGGCTCTGACAGTCTTTAACCTTCCTGGACCAAAACCCAAACTATTGTGTTTGCCAAAACTGTACTCATCAACCTCTTTCTGATTTATTTTAATGTGGTGTGCTCCTCTGCTGCTCATCACACAACACTTTAAATAATTCTAACTAGAAGGATAGTTGCTATAATTGCTATAAAAAGATAGTTGCAGACATTGGAAAGAAAACAGTTGCAGATAAAACATGAGCTGGCATTTAATGACAGTTTGCAAGTCAGCTATTAAGGAGAATATCACTGATAAAAAAAACAAGCTGCTACAGTCAGGTTAGCCTGTTCAGGAAAAAAGGTTGTGAAAAAAAGTGAGAGACATGGTTTCTTTGCCCCAACTGCAACACAGGCTCTGCCAAGCTAATAAATTTTTGTTGAACAAGGATTAATAGCTCTGCTTTAACTAAATTGCTTTCATTTCCAGGAGTAACATTCATCTGCACAGTTTTTACTAAATGAGTTATTAAAACAAATTCACACCAAGTAATTACAGGTTGTGTGTATTTAAGATCATCATTTTAAGTGAAATCACAGCTTTTCATGTCACGTTCAGGCATCTCAAAACACTTCAGGCCTGCCGAAATGTTACCTCTGCATTTTGCTGCAATAAGGAAAATGTTATTTTTGTGCCATTTCTCCCACAAAAAGCTCTCAGGGCAGGCAGTGGGCTGCAACTCCCTTCCACTTGGATTTTGGGAAGGAAACAGTGGCTGCAGTGAATGCAAATAGAGCTCATAATATTTATTAAAGCCAACCGGATACTACTGACACATTCTACCATTTCTCAGCTTTTCTCCCAACAACACTTTAAAGCCTTAGAGCATTTCAAGCTGCTGGATTTAACACAGGGACAGATCCCATATAATTGCTAACTGCCCACCAGTGTAGCATAATTTGGGGAAAAAAATGGAAGCATGACTCAGGCAATTTGAATTATATCTCGACTTTAATCACTGGAAGAGATATTCCCAAAGAACCATCCTTCAAATTAAACACTTCTCTCCAGTGCAGAAGATATACCCCTCCAATTAAGGCTGCCCAAGAAAAGCCATGTGCATTACTCTTTTTGAGAATGATGAAATGATTCTCCTTACCCAATAATAACCCTCAATCTTTATCGTTACCCACGGCAACTTTAAATTGCACAGCCACCAATTATACCACGGGCTGCTGGAGGTCTCCTCCAGCTCTCAGTATCACTGAACAACCCTTGCAGGCTGCAGGTGACAGCCAGAGCCAGCCACATTCAAACATCTCCCTGCTTTGTCATGCAGGATTGTTTTAGGGACAGGGTGAGAACCTACCAAACTATGGACTCCAGCTCCTCAAAGCACTGTCAGGCTCCTTCTGCCAAAGTGCCTCCCATCACTCAGGAATCTCCTCTGGAAACATTTTGACCTGGCATTCAAGACCAAGGAAATTGCTCACTGGGAAAAACTGTAATTACAAAGCTGTATTTATAAATATTCTCATGCAATAGTTTAAATTCAACCATCTACCGCCTTACTAGGATATAAAGTGTCAGAAATACTTTTAAGGATGCATTTGTAAAGGTTCATGTTTAAGAGAGGCTTTTATGCTTCAGAGAGGAAAAATTTGTGTGTTGAAGATGACCTGATTAGCTGATAAATCACACATAAGCAGGACGTGGCAACAAGTCTTTTTGCTTCCAATTCAAACCTTTGCATAAACCTTCTGGAGTGGCAAACAGAGGGCAGGGGAGGATGGAAAGAACTGAATGTTTTAAAAACCAAAAGCCAGGAGCCAAAAATGACATGGCTATCCTGAGAGGATCGGGAGGGGAAGGACAGTGGGGAGGAGGGAAGTAAAACTTAAAGGAGGAAAACAGGAAGGGGAAATACAGAAAGATTATGCTTTACTATCATACATAGTTATGGGAAAGACAAGGGACTTCAATTTGCTGCCATGAAGGCTGGAATCCAGCTTTAATGTTTCAGGAAAATTGATATACTCATGCCCATGGGAAAACTTGGAGCATCATCAATAACAAAGGCAATGTGCTGTCAGCACTGAATCTGATGCAGTGACCTGAACACAGAAACACCTCATAATTTTATATGCAAGAATAAGCAGAATTCCAGGTGAGGATTTTGCTTAGAGAAAAGAAAGCCTCAGTTAAGCACAGTGACTATACAGCCTCACTATTAAATTAAGAGGAACAAACTGTGAGTGCATGCTGAGGGATGCCTGATATCCTGTAGGCTACAGGCAGTGCCTGGGAGTAATGCCAGTTCAGGTGGCACCCTGTGTAAGAGGGAACACGAATGACAGTCAGCAGTTCTGTTTACTAGACAATATTAATTCTGTATCCCTAACACAAATAATTAATTATTTCAAAGGAGAAACTATGGCAGAAATTCTTAGATCTTTTTTTCCTCGTCAAAAATCAAAACAAAAAAAACAAAACAAAAAGTCCAATGTTTTCTTTGCTCAAGACTGTATTAAAAAAAAAAAGAATGAATTGCCTTTTCTCTGGAAAATAAACTACCTTGTTACATTTTTTTCTATACCAAGAGTGCTCAAATGAAACAGAATCCTGAAAACAGCTAAAACAGACTAGGTCAAGTAAAATATTTGCCAACTATAACTATGGGAGCGTATAAACTGTGAAAGAGTATTTTAAATATGCTGCTGAATTACTGAACTATTGGGAAATGTGGTATTTATGTAGGGCTGTGCTCCCTTTGGTATACACGTGGATCTAATGGTTGCTGCAATTAAATTCATTAATTATTTTTGTATCAGAGACAAACGTTGGCTGCTGCTGGTGTTTCACTTAATTTGAAAAGAACAATAGCCAGCTTGCCTGGAGGAACAAAAAAAAAAAAAAAAAAAGGAAAGTTATTAAGTTCAAACAGCAACCAGAAAAGACCCCCTATGCTCAGCATGTGATATGTTCTTTTCCAAATAACTACAGGTCTATTAATAAAGTGTTAATGCTTTTAGAGTCCAGTGCTCCAAAAAGTGAAAATATTGGAACCCTTTAAGGGGAAGGCTGAGATTTTAATCTCCATGTCAGTCATCACATCACCTGCTAGTTTTTGATAGGCAGAGTAACAGTGATGTGAAATTATAAAAGGGTAGATGGGTTAAACGAGCTTGGCAAATGCCCTGCCGTGTATTTGTACAGCACTTAGCAGTATTCTCAAACAAAGGTCATTAAAAGAAGTGGAAACTTCTTTTATCTGTAAGAGGCACAGCAACACCAGAGACTAAATACCCTCTCCTCTCAAATAGTTTTTCTGTCATCCTCCTGCCCTCCCAAAGAGAGGCAGTTAAAAGAAACATATAAACTTCAATTCCAAGGGTGTTTCAATTATTATTTTCCTAACTTCAGTTTTCTAAAACCCACTGTCACCATTACTAAGCCGTTTTGGAATGCAGTATCCTATACACCAGTGAACCTGCCTCCACAACAAGAACTGTTTTAATCCAGCACTGTCATATTTAGTCACTATCATACAAGTGCTGGCAGTCAGCCTGCACTGCCCCATACTCAGTGGACCTTGTTTTGCAGAGTTTCAAGGCCTTTCTGCTTCCAAGGAAGCCCACGATCAGCCTGCTGACCTTAACCTCTGCTCTGCCAGCTCTCATTGCCTACCAAAATTTCAATTTTCATTTCTAGCACAACTGTGAAAAACGGGACACTTTGGGAAGAAGGCGTGCACGTTGCCAAGCACTGGAACAGCCTGCCCAAAGAAGTGGTTGAGTCACTGTCCTGGAGGTATTTAAAGACATGTCACGTCTGCTGTGGCACTGGGGGACGTGGTTTAGGCATGGGCAGTGCTGGGTTAAGGGCTGAACTCGATGACCTCAAAGGTCTTTTCCAACCTTAACATTCTATCATTCCATAACAACGTAGAGGCTGCAGAGTGCAGACTGAGCATGTATTAACAGGTGTGCATGTGTCACTGCTCTTGTGAATGTAACTTCTGCACTACATATTGATACAGTTTTTATGAGATCTCCTTTTGCAGATACTTACCAGCTGAGACTGTCAACACTCCTTATTTCAGTTCTTAGCAAAGTCTACAAGAGATGTTTTTCCATGTGAAACTACTTGGTTGGAAAAAAAGTATATATACAATTTACAAGAAAGACGTGGAGGGATGAGCTTAAAATACTGTTCAAATTAAAAATGAAGCTTTTCTAGCCTGAATTGTTGATGACTAAGTGATTACTAAGCTTCCACAGATTTTAGTGTGCAAGTTATCACGATGCTTCAAGTTTTTTTTTACAGTTACTAACTTGTGGTATAACCTTGTTAATGCTATGTTGCTATGTTAATATAATAATTACAGCTAATATAAAGTTCTAATAACATCATAAATCTAGCAGGAACCTATTCTGAGCTCCAGTATACCTTCAGTACAAATATAAACCACAGACAGAATACATTTTCTTTGCCAGAATCACATCCACAGACTGGAACTGAAGAGATGACAATGGAGTACATAAACCCTAAGTTTTTATTTAGGTATTCCAGCATGTATAAATTTTAAGATGTGATTCATATAGTGTCATTTATTTGCATTCCAGTTTCTGTCACACTCACTTAGGTTTCACTGTTTAGGCATATTTTTTAAATGAATGGTCAAAACCATGAAGTGTACTTGCCACTGTTATGTCTGCAAAACCTGTATGGGCACTAAAGAACAGACAGAACTTTTATACATACACATTTTATTCTAATAATAATTTAATGATAAGTTTTCAGAATCTGCACCAGTTTGTTTTTCTGTGTTTTGAATTAGGTATCTTCACTGAAGTATTTTCAGATAAGAACATGATTTTGTTCTTTTAAAATTCCAGGTAACGTAACTTAAAACAAGTACTGACCTGTACAACAAGTTACCCCCACGTTTTTAACTGGCATCCTCCTGTTGACAACGAAGATGCTCTTCCTATGATCGTTTGCAGGTGCTCTCAAAAGACACTAGAGCAGAGGTACTCCCAGGACAGACAGAGGGAGCTGTATCTCCAGTTTTCTTCTTCAAAAAGACATCTATAAACAAGCTGTCAAGTTTAAACTTGCAACCATAAAAACAAATTAAAAAACCCCTCCATTGTGTTTTTCACTATTACAACCAATGAAATTAAACCTGTAAAAGCAACAGAAGAATAAAATTTGCCTGAAGATCAAGGTACAATGAAGAAACTTTAGTTTTTATAAATACAGCCGTGTCAGTAAGAAATTTAGACAACTGACGACTTGCTCTGTTTTCTTAGCTTTGATTTCCCATGAACCAATATTTGCCCCTTCTCCTGATGTAGTGATGTAATAGCAACACTGAAAAACATGGCATGTCATCAGTGAAACATGTCAGGTAGGAAAGTATTGTATGGTATTAATTTTAATAAACTTCTAAGGACAGGCTTTAAGTTCACCAGAAAAGAAAAGCCCTTCCCTCTCATTCACCTGAAATAAGCTTAAAGAGGATCCAGAAAGGCAAAAACAATTCTAACTGCAAAGGAGACAGAGGGAAAGACAAACAGATCATATTTAGAAGCTTATATACCTTCCCACTATTACCTCTCATTATGCATGAGAAACTGTGCTCTACATTCTAGACACTGAGCTCTCTCACTGCTACTGTTTATCCCCAAACAGGCAAAATTAAGCAATGAACAGAAAAAGTAATAGAATAT
>WAAE01007919.1:0-20786 GCA_013400495.1 Nicator chloris
CCCATCTTTCTCTTCTCCTTGAGATAACCTTAGTCCCAAATTCTCTACCTCTTCCCCTCAGTGGTTCAGGGGCCAAGGAACAGGAATTGTGGTCTTTTTATCATATATTGTGTCTGCTGTTCCTTCCTCCTCAGGGGGATGATTCTTCACGTTCTTTTCTTTAGCTGCAATTGCTCCTCTTCTTATTTATGTTATCCCAGAGGCACTAACAGAGGCACTATTGCTGATGGGCTCAGCTTTGGCCAAAAAGTCTGTCTTCGAGCTGGCTGACATTGGCCCAACCAAACATGATGGAAATTTTTAGAAGCTTGTCACAGAAGCCACCCCTGTAACCTCACCACCACCAAAATCTGCAACACAGAGCCAATAAAATTGTTATATAGTTTATGGCAATATTCACTAAAATATATTTGAAATATGATAAAATGGAATATTTTTTTTGTCCCTACATATGCTTTTTCTCCTAAGATTTTACCAGGAAATCATGTTTTCTTAACTATGAAAACATCTGATTCTCAGTACAAAATCCTTAATTAAGTACTCAAAAAATTTTCACTTTTAAGCAACCAGACCCAATCTTCTACCACTTGAAAAATCCTTCAAGAGTCCTTGGCCACTTAGCATTACTACTTTTCCCATATAATGAGATTTCTTGCATATCACTAAACTCCATATCCCTTAAGACAGTCTTATGGGATTGTCTTTTTCCTGTAACTGGGCATTTTTCCAAATGTCTAACAGAATAGGTTCTCAGACCTTCTGGAAAACAAGCACTGAGCATATTTTCCTAACAGTCCTGAGCATGTGCAGAACATGTAGTTAAACTGGCTGTACTTTCTTAATTTTCATATAACATATAGTTTATCAATCATGTAGTAAGAAATCCCAATGCTGTGCCCAGGACAATCAAAATTCTTAAGCTAAATTTGCTTGGTTTTCAACAATTAAGACATAATTCATCCTAGTACTAAAAATATATCATGGGCAATTCAATTGAGAATGGACATATCTCTGCACACTCAGAACCTCTAGGATTCTCATTGTGTGAGGTATTTATCAGACAATTTAACTCTGGTATGAGCAGATTGTCTAGAGTTATACACATACATTGGAGTTTGAGATCATCCTTAAAGTATATGAAATGTGAATTTGTGTTATCTTTTGAGTACTTGTGTGCTAGAACCGCAATGTACTGTGATTGACTGCCATTTGACCTTATCAGCAACATCACTGTTCAAAATCACAGTTCCTCTGATCTTGCTATTTATTAAAATTCTCAACATTTTTTAGAAAGGTGGGTGAAGAAAGCTATCAAATTTCACTATTTGAGCATAACAAGCATCTTACCCTGGCACACTGCATTAGTGTTGTTTCTGGACAGTTCATTTCCTTTCACCTCCTGCATTTCTTGCTTATACACTGCTACTATGGTGTATTCTGTCACAGTAACATCTTTTGTCTTCCAAAACAGAATGTATGTCAGAAAGGTGTATCAGAACACCATAAATTCCAAGAGCTAGGCCATATTGGACCAAACACGTATTTACATCTCTAATGCAATTGTACCTGCCCCCCTCACTCTGGGATCAGTAAGACACATGGTACGTTTTCTCAGACTTACTTTTTCCCTCAAAATATTTTTCTTAATCTATCTATGTCCAGTACATTATTCAATCTGATCCCTTGAAAATGCTTGTTGTTAAACTCTGAATATTCAGTTTCTGGATGTTATGAGCTTCAGGGGATAATTACAAGGCACCTAGCAAGAAACTAAGTACTTTATCTGAATGATCGCTGTCTGGAGCTTCACAAATATTTTCTCTACCATGTATACTGTAGACCTTTATTTTGCTTAGAAATATTACTGAATGAGAAATTGTTTGCTCTGCCTCCTGGGATATTAATACATGTCTTTACCGGTCAGGAGCTATTAAAATTCGGCTACTTTGGCATAGCATGGCACCAAATTGGCACAAAGTTTAAAAAAGGAAAATATGCATTTATTTCACTATCAAGTTGCATACTAACAGCAATGGAAGAGTCCATAACTTAAAAACTGCTACTAATGACTTATGTTTTAGTTAAATGTAAAAACTTACATTTCATACTTTTGTTGACTAAGACAATAGTAGTATGCAAATAGGAGTTAGCACGTTTTAGCAAAAATCATGTCAATAGTCTTTATTTTTATAACAAAGCTTTAGCTCATATACTTTTATATAATTTCTTATAGCTTAATGGTTTTAATAGTTACAATTTTTTTCATACTCACGTCTTGATTCCTTAGCAAAACATTTAAATTTTATCCTCGGCAAGGATACTCTGAATCATCAGAATTTCTATAGAGAATACAGCCTCATATCAACAAGGTTTACTTCATCGACTGTGATAAAAGGACTCAGATCGAGGCAGAGTTTCCAAAAAGCCAAAGGTGATATTTGTAACACCTAATAAATTTGAACCTTAATCTATTAAAACACAACAAAAAGTAGAATTCACACAGATGCTAAGCCACTACATTTATCTTCATGAAAGGCTTGATGAAAGTCTCAGATTCTTCAGCAGCCCCAGATCATTGTTCATGAAAGATGCAGACACATTTCTATATGCAGCAAAACTTAAACTGTGAACAGTGAGATTACACATATATTCATATTTTCATGGTTTCCAGATATCTAAAATGCGAATAAGAAGGGCAAAATGTGGAAAGGAGGTAAAAAAAAAAAAAGGCACTGAATACATAACTGAATAGAAACTACTGTTACAAAAGAGAATATTTGGGTCATCAGCATTTATTGACAACATGGGAGAGAATATTTGAAAGTAAGGGAATTTATAGTGTACAGAGATGTTTTATTGCAATATAATTTCAATTTAACTTCAAGAGTCCAGTGACATGTTTCTTTGCTTTCAAGACTATAAAATATTGTAAGACATCTAGTTAAGTATTTGTAATGGCTGGGTTAATTATTATAAAACCTGTGAAAGTGCTCTATCCTACCTTCATTATGTGCATATAATTGGGGTTGTGTTTTGTACTGTTATACCAAAATTAATAAGGGACTTTTAAAAACATTTAAACCATTTTAAATATATAATAAAAAAAAAACTTTATGGAAAATAGAAAACATCAGAAATAACAGAAAATTTGCCAAGATAGGGGATTAACACTATACTTGTGCACTGTGTAGAAGAGTTGACAAATTGTTCTCCTCAATTTCAAGGTGTTGATTATAATTTGCATTGTATAGGGACTTGTAGGTGTGCATGAATAGATCCTAGAAACATGTGTACAAACAACTAAAGGAAGCAAGTGTGGTTGTGTGAATACCCAGAAGTTGTAACTGCATTATGTTATGTTTACCACCTGCTTTAAAAGGTTAATCTAGGCCTCCCTATGTCACTTCAATGCATGGTGCAAGAATGTACATACAGATAAACAATCATAAAGACCAAAATTTTGAGGTCAGCAGCACCCATGCTGACATGATCTGCAGTGGGATGATGCAGTGTGGTGCACAAGGGGACTTCCCAAACCAGGGGACCTCAGTCAAGAGGAGAGATTCATCAGGAGCCAGTGGTTCATGTAATAGTGGCTCACAAGATGCAGGCGAGGCTATGAGCAGTGGTGGGCAACAAACTCCACAATCATCGCATGTAAAAGAGGCCCATTGGGAGTGTTAGGGACCAGGACAGACAGACAGGGTGTGGTATGTCAGCCAGGGTTGTAGGGCAGCAGTTTCCGTGGGAGTTCCCCTGGAAGAGTGTACACAAAGGGTGCTGAAGGCCTGCCAGCCCAACCAAGGAGCAATGGTAACCATCTGGAAAAAAACACAGCCACTCTGAGGTCTACAACTCCTCAACAGATGCAGAATTGTGGGCAGCTCCCATGGGAGCATGCAGGGCACAGCCCAGTGACAACAGCAGGGCGAGCCCTGCTCTTACACCAGGACCGGCTGGCAGACAGGAGCACTCACGTGGGAGGTGTGCCCAGGTACAGGAACTCCTCTGGTCAGTGACAGAGCTCCAGGAGGATCAGGGAGTCTGAAAGAGTGATAGACTACAGGAATCTACCTTCCCTGGGAAAGGTCTCACAGGTAGACAGGATGCATAGAAATATTAAAGCTGGAAAAAATGTCACTGGCACAAATCCTATGAGAAGCAAGTGAGGGAGCTGATGTTGTTAAGATTGGAGAAAGGGAGACTTAGGGGGAATTTTTGTTGTGTATAACTACCTGAGAAGGGGCTGTAGTGAGATGGGAGTCAGTCTCTTTTTTTTCTGAGTGAAAAGCAAGGGAAAATGGCTTTAAGTTGCACCAAGGGAAGTCTACATTGGATATTAGAAAAAATTTCTTTACCGAAGGGATGTCAAGCCTTGGAACTGGGTCCCCAGAGAAGTGATTGAGTGATCATCCCTGGGGGTATGTAAAAGGACTGTAGATGTGGCACTTGAAGACATGCTTTAGTGGTGGGCTTGGTAGTGGGGTAACAGCTGTACTTGGTGCCAAAGAACTTTTCCAACCTACATGATTCTATGATTCCAGTTTCATCTAAACTGTTTGCAGGGCACAACACAGCAAAGCAGGTGCACTTGTAAACAACAGAACAATGTTGGTCCTTTTCTGTTTTAAGCAGTATAGCCATATCAATACAGTTTAAACAGTATGTTAATGATTCAGACTCTTCATTTAGAACCTAAAGAACAAAATCAAAAATGGGTAAAATCGAAGGTTTTTGCCTTATTTTTATTTGTACACCTGTCAGGCTGACAGTGTTGATATCTTCACAAGCTACAGGACAAGTAAATAATTCTCTCATGCTTTCCTTGTCTTTCAAAAATAAAAAAGGGGGATAAGATGGTATTACATTTGAGGCATTTTTTCGATATACAGATATTATCCTACCAATCCTGTCAAAAGTTTGATTGTCTCAGATAATACTCAGCTAATTTAACCACAGTGCTAAAACTGTCAGTGGTACCCTTTGTGCAGTAATTGAACGGTGCTAAGGAGCTTCATGACCTTTGAAAATGCCAGCTCCCAACCAGGACCTGATGTAAAGTCTTTGCAAGCACACACATCCTTCCACAAGATGTAACTGCTGCAGCTGTCACACTCAATTTTTTTTAATGTCAAATTCAGTTTGTCCCGTGTTTGGTATTTTGAATTCTATGCGTACTGGTAGATGACAAGTCTTTTTATTTATTTCATTTAATGGTTTTTAGAGACTTAATCAAAACCATAGTGTTGGAAAGCTTTTGTCTAAAGGGTGAAGGATAATGTCTTGTTTCTGACTGTTTACTGAGGCTTATGTATTAGAGGTCATGACCTGAAACGTCTGACAATTTTTATTTTCTGTTAGAATAGTATTTCACCTGAAAAATGTCAGCATTTATTTTAGAACATTGTATAATAGAATAGCTTATCTGGGTCCTAAAATTGTTTATATTCTTATTACAATGACGTTCAAGAGGGCCTTCTAGACTAAGAGGTTTAACAGTGTAAAAGATCTATTCATGGTCCTGTTTTGTTAGTATCATATGCATATGCTTCTCCACATTACTGTACAATAAACCAGTATTTCCACACAAAGAGTAAAATACCAAATTACAAAAGAACATGAATCATAGATAAAAGGAGGTGATATTTCACACATCAGATTCTGAGCTCAGCAAAAGGCGTTTTAGGTAGATCTCAGGAGCACTGAAGGAGTCAATGCCTATTCTTACACATTGATACCTCTGACAAAGATTATGAATTACCCTTAAGAAAGAATGCAAATAGGGATGTGTATTTAACAGCAAAATGCTTTATATAGAGAAGTCTTCTGGCAGCATGTGAGAGAGACTGCAATAGAAGACAGAAAAATATACAAAAGTAAACAGAGCTAAAGTACTTTTTTTCAAAATTATTATTCCAAATAGATTTTTCTTTTATGTTTAAAAATAGGCAAAATATGCTGAACATAGACATTTGATTTCACTCTTCCAGTTAATTGTTTGCTTGTCTTTACCCCAACACATGAGTTTTCTAATTTTATTCTTAGGATTCTCTTCCCCATCTCACCAGATGGGAGTGAGCAAGTAGCTATGTGATGCTTAGTGACCAAGCTGGACTTAAATCATAACATATCTCAAGTGGAATTCAGTGGAGAATTAGAAAAGTACAAGGAAAATTTCCATTATTATCTCTCCACATGATGCATTCTCTAGGTAAATAGCTAAAGTACTTAATTCGTGGGATGTTCAGTGTTCCTAAGACTGAGTAGGGTCTCAGTGTTTGTTATGACCATAACCTAGAATACCAACAGCATTTCACAAACCTTCAGAATATCTTACAATCTATGAAAAATTTTTTTGATTTTTCCCCACCCCACCAAGCTCTTCCAATTTTTTTCTTGGAAACGATAGAATATTTCTTGTGTACTATTACTACTGTATAACTTTTCGTCTATATAAAATATTGATACGTTTACTCTTTAAAATAAACCAGATTCATATTCACCTTTTTTCTCTTACTTGCAATTGTCTTTGAATTAGGTTACCTATCAATGGCCTAATCATGTTGATTCAGATTTTATTAACAGCAGTACTGTTTTTTAAAAGTATTAACACTCTCTGCTGGGCTGTTCTGCAGACTGTCTTCAGTCATGAGATCATGAAGTCTTTTTCAGTTTGAAGAAAAAACAACAAAGACTGTAAAGGGTTTAGAGAAACGCTTTCAAGTTAGGAAACTATGTGACCTTTACCTAAGCAGTCCACATCATTCTCTAGTAATAAAAAATTTCTTTAGACAATTAGCTTTTTGGCTGAGATTTCTCAGTTGTATTGTTCTCAATTGGGTTTTCAGTTGAGAAACTCCTGTTTAAAGTCTCCTTTAGGCAACAACTTGCATATCTTCTTCCTTCCACATACATTTTCCCACATTACATGTATGATAGATATAGGCAAAAATGCAAGTATATTTATTTGTTTAGTTTGAAGCTAAAGGACATATTTATTATTCCATTTTTGCCAGATTACCTGTATATATTCCTATCATAATATCTGATTTGTGGTACAAAAAATGAGTCATGCTGTGAACAAAAGCAGGGAGGCCTAAACTAAACTCTGGAACTGTGAACTGTACAATGTCATTCAGCCTCTGTTGTGAACCAAAACCTAGCACATACTGGAAGAAAGACAAGAAGAAGGGGCCTGGATTTGGCCCCTAATAAATTGTATTTATTAAATTTTCTGGCATAACCCCCACATATATGTTGTATACACAAGTTTTGGTCTGTGCCAACTTCAGAGATGTAGTAGGTACACTAAAATTATGTGCTGCTACTTGGCTGGACATCATGTCCTGAATATTGCTCCAGTATCTTCTCTATAGCAATCAAGGTTAAAGAACTAATAGGAGCATAAATCTCCAACACAAAACTTGATTGCTAAACTACATTTTTCCATTTAGCCTGGCTGTTTTGGGCCCAATAACCTATTGAATGTCAATAATAAGAACATGCATGTATCTCAAATTTAAGACTCAAAATGATGTAAGTTATTAATATTTTCTATTAGGAAGTTCCTTGAAATTTTTATTTGGCTTAATCTATACACAAAACAAAAAAAGAAAAAAAAATAGCCATTTTATATAGAGACGTGTAAGCATCTGCTGGAACTAAAAATATTAAAAAGTAGAATAAAAATCATCAGTTTTAGGCAAACAGCAGTTTATCATAGCACATAGTTTCTGTGCATTAACAACACTACTGTGTGAACTAACATGGAAGCAAAAGTTATTTATGCTTCAAACAGTACAGGCCTGATTAAAAAAGTTGATCAAGCTAATCAGAAGTCACTCTTTGATTTAGATATGTCTTGTGTCAGTCCCTTTGTTAATATAAGTAACACTTCCATAGTTTTGCTCCTAGTCTTTGAGAGGTACTTTGCATGTTGCTTATCAGAAACATTGATGTATTAAAATTACTAGTTTCTGACACAGGAATTTAGTTTGTAAGATTTTATGAACAGCAAAATGCTGCATCACAGTGTTTACTCATAAATGTGACAATTTATGCTTTATTTTCCAGCAATAAAATGCAAATTATACTTTTTGTGTCTGTATGTTTTCATGGTGACATCTGGGAATTTAGTAGACTGTAGAATGGAATTCTGCTTCTGTTGTTTTGCCAAGAGGCTATTGTTTTGATATTTACCACTGCAGGGTTGGAATTCTTGCGTGCTGGACATTAGACATCATCTCCAGGCAAGAAAAAGAATATTTCAGAGTATTTATGAAGAAATTTGCATTTCTCCATAGCCTCAGAGACCATTTTTTGTAAAACACACGTGGAAATCAAGAATGTCTTCTGAAGAGAGTCACATTGCTCTGCTAGCAGACTGAAAGCCATAGAGCTGAGAATGGGACTATAAATTATCTGATTAAAGGTATTCTCCCTGCGGAGCACATAAGTAAACATCATACCCCTGAGAATTTCTTCAGAGGTGACTGCTGAGGTAAAATGCCTGCTGTTGAACGTTTAGTTTCCTTGAACTTGAATTTCCTTGAAACGTTGTTTCTCCCTCACAATCTTAAACTGCTACAATTTTACCCTGATTCCTACTTCAATCTGTTTTACAGACCTGACCTAGTTTTAAATGGTAAAAAAAAAAAAAAAAAAAAAAAAGTGGCCTTCTATGAGTACATCTGCAAGTAACATTAAACAAAATATAGTCAAGATATGTAACAATCTAAAATTGCTGGGTTTGAGCCCCCAGGTGGCATTAATTGATGCAAGACTACTGGCTGATGGCAGGCTCCCTTGTTCTGCCCTTTTTAACTGAGGTTAGGAAAAAAGTAATTAAAGTTTTTAAAATTTTGAAAGCCACATCTCAAAAGTTGATGGAGAAAATCAAATGTCAGTGACAAAAGGCACACATGATAATTGCCCCAGGCTGCATGTCTAAAATTTTGGAAAATAAAACCCCAGACTTTCAGTTATAAGGCACAGGAATTCTACATTTTAGGATTTTTTTTAAAGAAAGGCACATTTTCAGTAATTCTAAATTAGAAATACTGTTCTTGACACAGATAGCATCCATTGCACTTTTAGTGCCATTTTTCTATGAGTAGTTTTCCAGAATAAGGTAGTTGTCTTCAATGTTATACTGAGTAATTGTAATTGTAACAGTAAACTTCCATATAAATCATTGCTGACTTTTGTGCCGAGGTCCTAGAAGTTTGACAATTTTTGTTTTGCTTGCTTTCTCAGCAAACCATTTCAAAATTAAGCCCTACATGGGTTACACATCTAAGATAAAAAAAAATTCTTTCAACTCTTTCCAGTTTCCTGAAGCTAACAGCGCTCAGCTCTGAATAAGATAAAGGCCAGTGCTAATATGAGTTCATTAATATGAAATGAAGGTGCAGCAAAAAACAACACCAACACAGTAAAACAGGCATCATAATTGTTTCAGAACACAAAAATATCACTGAGGCAAAATCTTCTGTCACCTATGTGCTGATTTTAACTTCAGATCAGGTAAAAATGCACATAGATGGGCTGCCAACACTGATGATAAAGATGATGCTCCTGTTCTCCTACAATGCCTCATCACCATCACATTTACTATATGCGACCTGATACTGTCTGCTAAGAATTAAATGTGCTCCACTACAGAAAGTCATTTGGGGCTACTGATCTTCACAAAATAGCCTTAATCAAGAACATAGGTGCACCAGATTAATCAGTGTTCATGTTATGCTGCAGAAAGCATCAGACATTGGTGTACAGCCAAGGGTAATTTTTTTTCAGATTTTTTTTTTCCTTTTTGTACCCTTAAGGCATGGATTTTTTTGACTTCTGAATAGAGTCTTGCTTTCTTTTTTGGAATGACGTGATCAGTTGAATTATCATTTGCATGTATCGGATAAAGTTTATGTATTAGTAGCACCTAGCTAAAATTCCTAAATTTCTTGTGTAGTTCATTATAAAGGAGAGGGCATAATCAATTTATATTTCAATTCTAAGTCACAGAAATATTGGAGAGAATGTGACAAAGGTTACACGAGGATTGACAGAAATTAGCTAGGGAGCATAAACCCTATGGGTTTTAAACTTTTCTGGAAATCCAGACAGCATTGTTTTATTTGATTGCTTCTTGGTGTCTGTAAAGGTAGCTAAACATGAACACTGTGTGATTATTCAAAGTACAGACCCCCTTATCCTGCTCTGTTAATGGTCTTTAGCTGAGATATAATAGTGAAAACACAGACAACCAAGCCAATTGCTTTAAAAACAGCTCCACTGAACAAGCCAGAGGCAATAATTTAAGTAAGAATGCAAATTTCTCGTGTAGATAAATTGGTCATTATGTTTAAACACAGTTCATCATGTATTTATTGGGTTTTGATGCTATACTGAGGAGAGGATAAAAAGAAAGTGAAGCTGACAGAGGAAAAAACATAGTAATTCAATAATTTAGCTTTCCTGATCGTTCTTTTTTTTCTCTCTCTTTCTTTTTAATTGGGGAAGAAAAAAAATTGCAAATACAAGCAGTAATTAGTGTAAAACCATGTCCACAATGCCAATGTACCTCAAAACCTAACTTGGAAGGATAAGGTTTTAAAATTAAAGAATAGATGTACTCATGTCCATTTTAGCTTTAACATATACTCACCTATGTAGTTTCTGGATGGAAAGAAACTACTTTCAGGCTGGCTAATGAAACGCACCAGCAGCATGGCATAGGTCACCACCTGTGTGATGCATGTTCAAACTTCCTGACCCTAGTGATAATCTCTCATCAGAGTCTTCAGCAGCAGAGAGAAATCTGGCAAACTGGCTTCCCAGCTTTCCTCTTTTAACTGGCAGAATTTGTAAGACAATTGTGGAATTTATAGCAATAATAAATGACTAGACAGTTTTTCCAGTAAATACCCTTTCCGGTATTCCGAAAAAGTCAGTCAAGTCAAAGTGTTCATATGTAATTTATACACACATATAGAGACAAACATATATAAATACACCAATGCACCTCAGTGAGCAGCCTAAGGACTTCAGACAGCATTCAGAATTTTCTTTCTTTGTCTTCTTTTTTGTTAAAGAGTTTAAAACACAGGTTGGGGGGAAGACAGAAGGCTTTTGCAGCCTTGGCTTTTTCTTGAGTGACAAGTGATATATAGAAACCTACTAAATAGTTTTCATTATGTTTAAGTATTCTGTATTTCTTGCCAGACATATTATATTTCTACTACCTTTTGTAAACAGTTCTTATTATGTATTTTAGTGTACATGAATAGAGAACTTTGTTAGTGCTTGATTTAGAGCCGTCATAAATGTCCTGAAATAAACATATGTAGGTATGAAAATGTTTAATGGATCTGGTATGAAAATGCTTCATGGATCTGATACTACAGAATTATCCACGTGTCATTATTCAAGAAATACTTTCCTAATTTGAAAAGTAAATTAAATAACATTATTATGACTTAGAAAGGAAGAAACTAGCATAAAAGAGTATTATAGTTTGTCATTCTTTTAATGATTTTTATTCTTTCAGAGTGAACAATTATCTTGTCTGAATTAAAAAAAGGTACAATCTCACTAAAAGAGTTGTCAGTGCAATATAACATAGAATATTACAGCTTCTGTGTTGCTCTGTTTAACACACCAGTGAAAGGCTGCAATATATTTTAATTTGTCATTTATCACTAGGCTGGTCCCAAGTAGTATGAATGATCTTTGTATGAACAGATAATCAATAAAGGGGATTTTAAGAAATATTCTTAAAAATTTGTTTTCTTAAGTGGTTTTCTAACTATTGCATATTACATACCTTAAGATCCCATTAGAATAGCATCTCTATGCATGGATCATAAAACTATGAAAATAATATGCATCTTTTAGCTGAAATTAGAGATATCACCCTAAAATACATGAAATTAAAATATATTATCATTAGTAATGTCTTTAAATAAATTATTCACAATTGGTTTGAAAGCAAAAAAGCAAGGGAAGTGTGTGGGGGAAATGAAAGAGTAAAAATACATTAAAAACAATTATTTCTGAGGTTTTTGAAATGTATTGAATTTCTTATGGTGAAAACTTGGAAACAGACTTTATGATACTGACAGGAGTGTAAAGCTGGCACACACAAGTCATAACTGCAAATGTCAACCTTTAACCTTCTCAGCTGAAATGACTTCAAAGAATTCACTTGACCAAGGCATAACCTGAAAGCTAATGGGTTGAGATCATTCTGGCTCTGATGACCTAAAAGGCACATGCAGGTCATGCTTCAGCACTCAGTTGTTAGTAAAGCTTCTTAGCACACATGAGACTGTGGGCATTGAAATCTTTATCTCAAAAAGAATTTTTAAAATTCCTCAGACTCTCTGAGTTTCTCTGGCTCATTTGCTCTGCTTCCTTTCTCTGTGCAGAGAGAGAAAGATAAGTAGAATTCATGCAGAAATGTGCTCTGCTATCAAGGAAAAAGCGACTCCCTGGGACTGACTGTATACATTCCTTTATGGTTTTAAAAGCCAGCTACATTTTTTGCACTCAGTAAAGATCCCCTGCTGCAGCATAGCCCCCATTAACCCCTCTGTTTCATAGAGCACATATGCGTGGGGAGAGCAGGGCCTGGAAGGAAGACCTGGGTATGACCTAAGGCAAATGGAATTATTTTCACTGTTATATGAGACTATTCTGGTGTTTTATTCATATGTTGCTGATGCTTTGAGCTGTATTAAATTATATTTTTGCTCACTGACCTCTTAGGGGAAGGGGGTAGAACCAAGAGCCTGTGGGATGGATGGATGGATGGATGGATGGATGGATGGATGGATGGATGGATGGATGGATGGATGGATGGATGGCAAGGAGAATAGAGCAATCTCAGTTTGTGATTGAAACTCTGCAGGAATTTTGATGCCATTTTCTGTGTAACACCAGAGGATGGGTGCCTGAGAACACAGGTTAAAAAACATTTAAATACCTAAAACAACATTTCTCCTTTCTGGGGAAGTAAGAGTGGAACTGTTTGTTATCAGGTTCTTCAGGAATCAGGGTTTTAACTCATTCCAGAAGTTCAACTGCATTTGAGCTAAGTTTTGGTTTTGATACAGGATAGCTAGGTAACTTTGACTCAACCACCTGAGGAAAGGCTAAGTTGTGAGGAGGAGCTGTGAAGTCTGGAGTCAGAGATACCCAAATAAGAAAGGTAGGATGGCAGAAAGAGATGAGACTGTTGAGACAGCAGTAGTTAGTTGCACAAGGATTCAAGAGGAAAAATCACAGACATGAAAAAGCATAAAATCCTAACCAAAAACCTGGGAGTCACACCATGGCAACTCAGAAATACTGAGGATGAGCCCTTTCCAAGGAGAAATGGAATCTAACCCTTCCCAACAGTCTGATGACTGCTTGGACAGCAAAGACTCACCTGTAATATTAATGGTTAATGTAATAGCTCATTAATTCTAACTACTTATTCTGTCATTTCACTATTAAATCATTGCCTTGCAATTTAAACTGTGTATATCCTTGCAGAGTTACTTTGTTCATTTTAAATGTCCTCTGCACAAAACAACTCAGAGAGGAAATGCAATGGTCATACATCAGACTAAGCTGGGGAAGCAAAAAGACAGACTATTTAGCATTGCCACAATTTATCAAAATCGAACGTAGCTGAAAGCAGCCATTTAAAAAAAATTGCATATACTCTGTTTTCACACCTTACCTACCACTCCTTTGCCCAAATGGTCTTCATGCACCTCACCTTAAAGAAATGGGTTTCTTTATAGTTTTGGTGGGTTTTTTTGTTTTTGTTTTGTTTTTGTTTTTGTTTTTGTTTTTTTTTTATTTTTTTTATTATTTTTTATTTTTCTGGCAAAGAAGACAATTTAATGATTAGCTGATTGAAGGAGGGTTAGAAAAAAGACATAACTAAACAATTGTCAGTAGTATTGCACAGTGTTACAAAGTCTTTTCTGGTTTGGGAGCTTTGTCTTGGACATTAGGAGAAAAGGTCTACCATGTATACTGGGAAAGTGCAGAGCTATAACAGGCTATGCACAGAAGCTGCAGGATCATTGTCCTTGAAATTTTCCAGGGTTTGCCTAGACCTGACTTAGTGCTGGACATAGACTCATATTAGATGAAGATCAGGCAAGACATCCTCCAAGATGCCTTCTCACCAAAAATTCTATGAAATACTGTACTCTACAGGTAAATTAAGTGAAAAATATCAGTTGTCTTTTGTACAAATGCAGAAAAAAGGACAGACTGTAAGCAGTGTTACTGTTCTTTTAGTTATCTGCACATGTGTTTTGATGCTGATTACTGTCTACTAACTTGCAGATCAAAATGAAGGCTTGGTAAGGATGCTGTTAGCACTAACCATTTCTGACCTGAATCTCTCCTTCTGGCCGTCAGGATTTCACAGCATGTATATAAAACTTAGTCTTTCTACCCCACCCTCTGTTTTATATTAACGTCCTTCAGGCCTTAATCCTTTCTGACTTTATTTTGTCCTTCCAAATCAAATAATGACAGAAGAATGTTAGCTTTGAAGCACACTGATTTCTAAACTATTTCTGCACCACAGAAGCTTAACCTGAGTGTCACAGCATAACTACAGTTAAGAAAAATGCGTATGTGCGTATCCATTTGAAAACTGAATCTTCTCTTTAGGAATGTCTCTGGTAATTGAGGGAATATTATGAGGCAAATTTTTTAAGATATGATTCACAATTCACAATAAAAGTGTTCATACAGTAATATCAATTTACCATTTATTATCTTCACACTTGGAGTTGGCCCTGAACAATAAAATGAAGGGTTACTAACACTACCCTTCTTTCTTTGTACTAATACAAATTCTCAAGTGTTCAGCTCAAAAGCACTACTAAAGAAGAATTTAAAGAGTAATTGAGAATTTTCTTGCTCTAAGAGGAGCAAGACATGAGAATTTTTTATGAGGAAAATGAAATTCCAGTATTGTGCATACTCTTTTCCCAAAATATATCCAGCAAGGGAAAAATAAAATCTAAAACATCAGCTTTATGTAGAATTCTTAACAGATTACAAAACTTCTGGAATTTTCAATTACAGCTACCTCTGTTATTTCATTTAGGTTACCAGCATTCTGTGTTTAAAAGGGAATTCACTAATTTTATTAATCTTATCATAGCTGATGCATATGTCATTCACATGGGCATAGACATTCCAGACACTCTGAAAACTGACAAGCAAATATATAGATGATAAACAAGAAAACTGATTCACAATAAATTCTGAGTCAAACTGAGTTTGTATTTTGTTTTAATGACTATTGAATGTAGACTCTATAACAAATATGTATAGCAATCCGGTTATAACAAAAATATACAGTGCATGAATTTTGTTAACCATGAATACACTATAAACTTTTTCAAGCATCAAATTTTACCCAAAGTCTCAGAATTCAAGTGGTAAAAAATAACAAAAATGTTGTGAATTGATTAATACTTTTTTTGAGAATTATAGGATTGTCTCATTTGACTTCATTTTCCACTGTTGCTTAATTGTTTAATTTAAAACTTTGTTCAAAATAGTGATATAAACCTCCCATAAATTCACTATTCTTTTGAAAATGACATTCATGACGATGTTATACTCTCAGAAACTGAATCAGAAAAGTTCAGTAGAATTTAGCAGCTTAATTATGGATCCTCATAACTTAGTAAATGAAAATCCTGAGCAGGAAGGTGCCATAAAACATCCCCCATTTTCATCCATGCAAATAGAGCTCCATAAATAAATAAAAAATAGACATAATTAGGGGAAAATGCAAAATACTCTTACAAGGGCAATCCAAGGGCTATCCCTGGAGTTTGCATTTTAGGTTGTATGAAGAAAGTTCAGTTGAGCCCTCACCAGTATAGAAAGCAGGAAACAAGGGAAAGGAAGCTCCACTCACTTTTCATCCCAGCACAGAGGGAAGACACTCAAGATATTTTTTTTTCCTTTACGTGTCTCATATCATCCTATTCCCATCATCACTCCAGTGACATTTACTTGAAGCGAAGGATGAGAAATCAAAGGTCAGGAAAATGAGACAGAGTAGTCCCTTCTATGCCTACTGTCCTTTTGCCCTTATGGAGCAACTTGGACTCTTGCAACTGGAGACCCTTTTCCTCTCCCTCTTTTCTTCTCCCTCCCTCTTGCACCCCCCTCCCCACCTCTCTTTTACCTTCTACTCAACATATATTTTAAGCCTGACCAAAAAATCCAGTCAAAGCCTTGCCATGTGCCTTATTCTTTCTGGATGCTCTAAAGTTTGCAAGTATGTCTTGGTTTAAAAGACAGGTATCTGTTAGGAAAGGGCAGGGCCTCCCTTGGAACGGAGAATTCAAATCCCTTCCCTCTGAAGTATTATAATTTTGAAAATTAAAGGGGTTCTCAGGCAGAGGTGAGGGGGCAGGAGTAACAGTTCATTACCAGTATGTATAACAGGCAAACAAACAACAACAACTACAGCAACAATAACAAACAGGACCAGGAACCCGGTAGCCGCTGCCCTGCCCACAGGCCCCTTCCCCTTTGGTGCAGTTCCGGTCACGGCCGCCAGGGGCGCTGAAATCAGCTGTAATTTTTGTACCCCGGTGATGATTTCCATTTCACTAAAGTATTGTCTACATTAGTTCTGAGGATGCAGAAAACTTATTTTGGGGGCGTACTGGTCAGCCACTGAGAGCAAGAGACTTCTTAGTAGGCAGAATGGGGAGCATTCTGGGGAGAATATAGCCAAGAAAAAAAAAAGATGACTGAAAGTTGAGCATGTAGTCTGAGACAGGGAGGACTAGGAATGAATGCAATATGACCGGAACAAGTGGAAGAAAGGTAGGCAAAGTGGTTGAAGGGTATTCCCTGAAAGTTACTAATGCAGTATTCCTGTTGTCATAGTGGAATGCTGCATCACACACATTGGTAGCTCAGCTTCACAGGACACAGAAAGTTGAAGAAAACACAGAATATCAGAATATTAGAATATCACAATTCAGACATGACCTTTCTGTAACCGAGGCACATAAGGGAACAATACTACTGATAATATATCTTTTTACTCTCAGTATTGAAGTGGCCATATTCCCACTACTATGTAGGTGGTTAGACAAAAGGGTCGCTTGGAGAATTCTTCAGTTTCATCCTGGCAAAGCATTCAAACTCGTTTCCCAGATTTGTGCCAAGCTGCCTGACAATATTTTGTGATCACATCCCCCAAAACCCATTCATGAATATATAAAACATATCTGACAAAATGTTTCCAGGTTCTTCAAGCCTGCTACTGAAGAAAGCAAAATAATCCTATTAAATATTTTCTGTCTGCCCTTATTGTTGTACAGCAACACAGTTCTCAAGCAACACCATTTTCTCCAAACTCTGTAATAAGCCATTACCAGCTTTTGTGCAGCTGCCACTGCTGCTGACTGGCTTTTGTACAAAAGAGTCATTGCCAATTTACTGTTTTGCCCTGCATTTCCCAGGGCAAGAGCCCTTACAATGAAAAGATTCTGAAGCTGGTCATCCAAGCCTGTCCCAGGTCATCTCAGAAGCTGGCCTGTTTGCAATAGATGACCACAACTAAGAATCCATTACAAACTTATGGAAACTTTGTGGAGTTAAGAGAGAAATTCAGATCTGTACTAAATCGGGGGTGGNAGACAAACACCCCAAAGACCCATAACCTGAGGAATTAGTTGTTTTATTTAATTATTGTAGAGACCTGAAGATGCAGAATGAGAAAATGGTGCATTGTGAATCCAAAGGACTTCATTAATATCTCGATCGCTTACCCTCAATGTCTCACCTTTCACTACTACTCATCATGCCTAAACTGCCTCTCCACCTCACTAGATTGTTCTCTCCTTTTTAATGGGATTGGAAAAATGGTAACATATTTTGAGAGACCCCTTGTCAATTTATTTTGAAAGACCCCTTGCCAGCTTGCCCTAAGCTTTAAAAAACCTACAGAAAAGAAACCCCAGGTTTTATCTATGTTGCTCTAAAGCTCAGTTTCAATTGTACCATTCATGTTCCTTTTACACAATTTGCATTATTAATGTCATATGTCTTGGGGGAATTATGGGATCTAATACTAGAGACCCTGTTCATCAGCAAGGCAAAAATGCTGTCTGAAAAAAAAATACATAGCTCTTATACATTAAATACTGTCTGAAAATAAAATACATAACTCTTATGCATATATACATTTGATATATGTTTTATACACTTGATATATATTTATTGCTTTAAAAATTGTATTTCCTGCATTTAGCTACAACTCAGAGAGTATGTTGCTTACTTGATTTAAGGAGCTAAAATTCTGACTTGTTACAATTATGGCAGGACAGACAATTTTATTCTTTTATCTTTAAGGAAAACAGCTCCAGTTCTTGAGGCTTTCAGCAGATAACTAGGAAATGTGCAAGAACAAAAAAAAAAAAAAAGGAGGGCTTGATCTTACATTATTGTGGTTTGCAGGAGGGAAAAGAACAAAAGCCCAATGATGCATTAATGACAGCCTCTAAATGTCCTGCCTATCAGCCAAACTAAGGCCCACAAGGCAGAAACCGAAGGTAAGTACATAATTTGTGATTTTTTTTTTTAACCTGTAAAGCTTTCAGAAGAGTTGAATTCAAACAGCCACAAATGTTTAGACAAATATAGTGTTTCCACAATGAACACTGCAAAGATGGAGGGAGGAGTTGTGTCTGTATGTTAACTCTAAATTAACCTGCTCGGGACTAGAAGCAGCCTAGCTGTAAAGCACTGATCATGGTCCAGGCAAACTTACCTTGCTTCTAAAGTAACTTAGTTCCTTCATAGCAAGTTAGAAATGTAAACTCTAAAATTGTGTAGAGGGAGTATTCTGAAGACATCATCATTTGAGTCATGTCTTTTATTCTTAGCATACTTATTGCTCCTGTTTTCTTGCCCTGCTACTCTGAGAGAGGATTTATAAAACAGACTTATTTTTCAGCATATATCACAGCACTGAGGTATGAACAGGCAAATGAAAATTTCTAATGTAATTTTCTTAATACAAAGCATAGAACTTCTCAGGTTAAAGCAATGTTGCCCAAGGGATGCATCCAATTGTTAACAATTCCCTTTAATAGCAGCTAAGTACATGTTAAATGGTCCATTTTCACCCATTGCCTTCATTGTCCTTTGCCTTCATTCCTATAGGCAAGAACAAATATTAAGATTCTGAAGTGTTTGTACTGAAAGCATTTTAACATTCATATATTACATTAGAGAATAAATTTGGGGTTTAGACAATTTTAGAATATCTAATTTTACTTGTTTCCAAGCCTTCTGAAGTTTATTTTACCCTAGTTATTCCAATATGTATTTTAGCTTTGGGCTGCTTAGCAGTGAATTCCATTAATTATGAAAGAATGAACAAAGACAACAGCTAACCTGCTTATATGGTCTGATTGAAGACGGTAAAATACTTTGATTCTGATGGAATAAGAGTAGGTCAGTTCCTAACAAATTTGTAGCTGGTGAGAACTAAAATGTAAGTTAGGAGAGTCTAAAACATATTCACTTTGCATTCAGGCAATAAATGTTGCCTAAAATCGTATCTGGTTTATGATGGCATGGCTGATCATTAAATGTAGGAAAAATGAAATGAAGAATATAATAGGAGATATATATCCAAGACAATGACTGATATCAATAACCAATTCAACAAACACATATAGACTGAACCATTGTAACTGTGACTGGGGTTAGGCAGCAGACCAAAAACTGAGCTATAATTTTTTTCTCTCATTCATATTCTTCATGATGCACCAGTGGTTCAGGATATTACAATCACACTGTTGAGGAGGTAGAGTTCTTCCAGGTGTATGGTTATATCTGTGCTTGCAGTTGCTCTCATTCACACAGTCACTCAAAACCAGTCACCCAGGAGTGAAAATTATGAAAGCTGAAATGGTGCAAGCAAGGTGAAAACAAAAAGGGCAACAAAACGTGGTTTTTTGGCTTTTCATGGCAAAACATGATTTTTCTAGCTTCTGGCAGTAAGCTTTTAGCTTCCTGCACTTTTGAAAATTTCCTCACCGTCCATTATCACAAATTGCTTATAAGGCACAATTTAATCAATAAATACAAATTGGTGGGGCTTTTTATTCAGAAGGTGATGATAGGTTCTCTAATTCTGAGTATTTCCATTACACGATACGTTTCCCTTCAACTAAAGAGCTAAAATGGAAAATTCACTTTTTTTTTTTAATCACTGAGATATGTTTAGCTGTTTTATTCTATTTCTGTAATTATTTCATGACTGCTTAAAAACTGTTATTGAGAACATTGTCCTTTGTAATTTTTTATGACATTTTCTTTCAGGAGGGATGAAACAAGTTCAAAAGAGAAAGACAGCATTGACCACTTAAAGAGTTTAACAAGCCTTAAAGCATAAGCAAAAAGAAAATAGATTCTGAGAGATTTGTCAGAGAAAATAGAAAATAGATGTTTAGAGATCTGTGTTGTGGGAAACAGAAAAATTATGCTGCCTCTGTATAAAAGGAGAAATTGCATACTTTTTCAGCTAAATAACAAGACAATACAGTCTTGGTATGGGTTAATGTGTTGGTAAACAATGTTGTTTCTACTTGGAAAACATTTTGATAAAATATTTATGAGGTCGGATTGTTCTGGTAGAAAGGGTTTTGATAGTAAGAGTAACAAACAGAGAAAGTAGATTAGGCTTTCAGTGATGAAAAAGGGCAAGGAGGAAGAAAAAAAAA